>MU754976.1:7254-36495 GCA_026770625.1 Nicotiana glauca | reverse complement strand
GTCGAAATGAGAACGAGTAAAAAGGCTCTAGTTCTTTTTAAGCAAGGAACAAGGAAAATCGAGAATTCATGGATATTCTCTGAAGTACGCACTCTATGAGAAAGGATCAGTTCTAAGCATCTTTATAAGTTGAAGGTTAAATAACTCGCATCCGACGAAACAATTTGATAAACGTTTATTCGAATTCTAGTCATGCCGAAAAGTATAGAGAAAGCCCTACATACCTTGTCGATAGAGTTATGTCTGATTTCCGAGACCTCGAAAGCCTTAGGAATTATTTCCTACATAATACGAACCATTCATTATCAAATTCAAGCTCATATCTTATATAATTCCTCATTAGACATTGAAGCGAAGAACTTGCGGGTATGAATTTGTAGACCCTTTTATAGTTTAATTTCACCCAACACACCACCAAATTTTTACTTTACTATATCTCCTCATCGACATGATTCCATCCATATCTTCACCGATTCAAACAACCCAATAAAACCATATAGAACAGCCCTAACAACCAAGTCCTACTAAGAGAGGTTTCTTAAAAAAATCAAGAATATTTCTATAGATATTTCAACTATTTCTTAAGAATTCTTATGGTAGAAGTTTACAAAGATCAAAGAGGAAGTTAAATCATAACTTATGTGACTAGAATTACTCAAAATTCAAAATTACTTCAAGGCGGAGTTTTGCTATGAAAAGTGAAACACCAAAGAATTCACGATTCCGAAATTGCCATGGTGTTCTCCATCTTGAGGATGACCAAATTGTTGTTATGATTGGATAGATGGATGGGAGGAGTTTGAGAGGAAATCCCTAGGTTTTTTGTTCTCTTTTGGAGAGGATAAAACGCAGGAGTTTATGTTTTAAAAAATGACTTAAATAATGAAATTTTAACTAACCCGCTAAGCACACTGTTCCCGTAACAGTGTGCACCCTTGTACGAAAATGTTAATATCTCTCTATTCCGAAGTCATATTAACGAACGGTTTGTTACGTTGGAAACTAGACTCATAGACCTTCGATTCGGTAGGTATAACACACCATAAATCCCAATATATTGAGATAAAAGCTTATCAACATTTTATCCAAATTTCAGTAAAATTTAAAATCCATAACTTGCGGCGATCTTTGTCGAATTTTTAATCACAACTCAAATGACTTCCAATCTTAGCGTATAACTATCACATAATTTAAATATCTTGTAGCAATTATCTTCCTATCGAATTAGCCCCTTTACAGCATGATAACACCGAATACACAAGGTGTAACATTCTCCCCTCCTTAAGGACATTCGTCCTCGAATCTTAGCGGTTAACTTAACTTCTAATTTTTTTTTTTTTTTTTTAAATTTCGCCATAGTTTCCCCTGTATATAGGACTATCCAAAACCTGTCATCAGCCCAAGCATATATATCCAAGGCCACACATCATCATAATAATATTAACTTGGCCCCATATGACCGCTTACGTATACAATAATAATAATAATAATAAGGTTAGCCATACCTTAATTACTTCAGCTGTTACTGGTTGATATATGTGCAACACCTGCCATATTTGTCTCAAGCATACCACCTGAAGACTCAAATAAATGAGGGTACCTGGACTTCATATCCTCCTCGGCCTCCCATGTCATTTCCTCTACATTAATGCTCCTCCACAGTACTTTTACTGAGGCTACCTCTTTAGTCCTTAGCTTACGGATTTGATGGTTAAGAATGGCAACAGGTATTTCTTCATATGACAAGTCCTCGGTAACTTGAATATCTTCAATAGGGCTGATGCAAGAAGGATCACCTAAGAATTTGCGAAGCATGGAAATGTGAAATACCGGATGGATTGCGCTTAATTCCGGTGGCAAGTCAAGTTTGTAGGCTACTCGCCCAATTCTCTGAACAATCTGATATGGCCCGATATATCTAGGGCTGAGTTTTCCCTTCTTTCCAAATCTCATTACACCCTTCATAGGCGATACTTTCAAGAATACCCAGTCTCCCACAGCAAATTCCAAGTCTCGACGTCGATTATCTGAATATGATTTTTGTCGACTTTGAGTGGTACGCAACCTTTTCTGGATCAACTTTACCTTTTCTACAGCTTGCTGTACCAATTCGGGTCCTATCAACTTTGTCTCGCCAACATCAAACCAGCCAATAGGAGATCTGCATTTCCTCCCATATATTGCCTCATAGGGTGCCATCTGAATACTAGCGTGATAACCATTATTGTAGGCAAACTCAATAAGCGGTAAATGATTTTCCCAACTTCCCTTGAAGTCTAAGACACAAGCTCGCAACATATCTTCGAGTGTCTGAATAGTGCGTTCGGCTTGTCCGTCAGTCTGCGAATGAAAGGTTGTACTGAGGTTAACAAGAGTACCCAAACCTTCTTGAAAAGACCTCCAAAAATTAGCTGTAAATTGGGCACCTCTGTCAGATATAATAGAAAGAAGAACTCCATTTAGCCGAACTATTTCCTTGATATAAAGTCTCGCATAGTCTTCAGCTGAATATGTGGTCCTAACTGGGAGAAAGTGAGCTGATTTCGTCAGCCTATCCACAATGACCCAAATTGAATTGAACTTCTGGCGAGAATTGGGCAATCCTGTAATGAAATCCATATTAATCGATTCCCATTTCCAAGCTGGAATCTCAATATTTTGAAGTAGTCCTCCAGGTTTCTGGTGTTCAGCTTTAACCTGCTGGCAGTTGGGACACTGAGCCACAAATGTAGCTATATCCTTCTTCATGCCGTTCCACCAGTATAGCTGACGAAGATCATGATATATTTTGGTTGAACCAGGATGAACTGAGTATCGAGACTGGTGCATCTCTGTCATAATTTGCTTACGAAGTTCCCCAATATTAGGTACACACCATCGGCCTTTATATTTTAGAATTCCATCGTCAGATTGCTCGAACAACTGATTTTCTGAAAAGGGATGCTCTATATAATCTTGACTAACTCCGGATCCTCAAATTGACGCATTTCTACCTCAGCTACCAGTGATGACCCCGCAATATTTTGGACTACTACACCCTGATCACTTGTATCATGTAGCCGCACCCTCAGGTTAGCCAATTGATATATCTCCTTAGTCATTTCTAATTTCCCAGCTTCTACATGCTTCAAGTTGCCCATGGATTTGCGACTCAACGCATCAGCTACCACATTCGCTTTGCCCGGATGGTACAAAATATCCACATCATAGTCCTTCAGCAGTTCAAGCCACCTCCTTTGTCTCAAGTTTAGCTCTTTTTGCTTAAATATATATTGTAAACTTTTGTGATCTGTATAGATATCCACTTGAACACCATAAAGATAATGACGCCATATTTTCAAGGCAAATATAACAGCTGCTAACTCAATCTCATGAGTCGGATATTTGTGTTCGTGCTTCCGCAATTGCCTCGAAGAATATGCAATAACTTTGCCATGCTGCATTAGAACACATCCCAATCCAACCCTAGATGCATCACAATATACCACATAACCTTCAGATCCCTCAGGAAGTGCTAGAACAGGTGCTGATGTTAAGCGTTTCTTCAACTCATGAAAGCTCCTTTCACATGCATCAGACCATTGGAACTTAACGGCTTTGTGTGTCAATTTTGTCATGGGAGCAACAATATAAGAGAAGTTCTCCACAAATCTCCGATAGTAACCTGCTAAGCCCAAGAAACTACGAACCTCCGTGGGAGTTGTAGGTCTAGGCCAGTTTTGTACTGCTTCAATTTTCTGACCATCTACCTTAATACCTTCATCGGAAATGATATGCCCAAGGAAAGCCACTGAATTCAACCAGAATTCACATTTAGAGAATTTAGCATATAATTTCTGATTTTTCAAAGTCTGCAACACCACACGCAAATGATCCTCATGTTCTGCTTCTAATCGAGAATATACCAAAATATCATCAATGAAAACAATTACAAATATATCTAAAAATGTCTTGAAAACCCGATTCATCAAATCCATGAAAGCTGCTGGTGCATTAGTAAGACCGAAAGACATCACAAGGAATTCATAATGGCCATATCTAGTTCGGAAAGCCGTTTTTTGAATATCCCTCTCCTTAACTCGCAATTGGTGATAGCCGGATCGAAGGTCAATCTTTGAGAAATACTTGGCACCTTGCAACTGATCAAACAAATCATCAATTCTAGGTAAGGGGTACTTGTTCTTGATAGTCACTTTGTTGAGCTGACAATAATCAATACACATTCTTAATTAACCGTCCTTCTTGCGAACAAACAACACTGGTGCACCCCAGGGAGAAGTACTAGACCTGATAAAGCCCTTATTCAGAAGATCCTTCAACTAGGCTTTCAATTCTTTTAACTCAGCAGGAGCCATTTTGTATGGAGGAATAGATATTGGCTGAGTATCTGGAAGCACATCAATAGCAAAGTCGGTTTCTCTTTCTGGAGGAAGACCAGGAAGTTCATCAGAAAATACATCGGGAATTTCATTCACAACGGGAACCGATTGAAGGGTTGGAGATTTCACCTCCATATCATTCACTCGTACCAAATGATAAATGTACCCTTTCAAAATCATCTTTTGAGCTTTAAGGTAAGAAATAAACTTCCCCTTAGGCGCTGCAGCATCACCTTTCCATTCCATAATAGGCTCACTTGGAAAATTAAAACGAACAATCTTTGTCCGGCAATCTACATTGGCATAACAAGAATCCAGCCAATCCATACCCATAATGATATCAAAATCAACCATTTCTAGATCATGCAAATCAGCTAACGTATGGCGGTCATGAATTTTCACGCCGCAACTTCGATATACCCGTCTAACTACAACAGACTCACCCATTGGCGTAGATACCTCAAATGACTTATGCAACAATTCAGGCTCTCTATCCCATTTACTAGCAACGAAGGGGAAATATACGACAATGTAGAACCAAGATCTATCAAGGCATACATATCGATAGAAAAGACGGATAGTATACCTGTAACCACATCCGGAGATGACTCCAAATACTGACGACTCGATAAATATATATGCGATTCTGCTGACCTCTTAAACCAGAAGCTCTAAACCTTCCTCTACCCATGCCAACTGATGTCTGCATACTCTGCCTACGAGGACGTACCGAAGATAAAAAAGCCCCTACAGATGTCGTCGGGTGAGTCATACCCCCTCCGCCTGTCATCGGACAATGTCTCATAATATGACCTGGCTGTCCATATGCATAACATGCATCAGAACCCTAGCGACATGGTCCAAAATGATTTCGGCCACATCGATCACATCTGGGAAACTAAGGCCTCATCTGACTGAACTCGCCTCTAAACTGTGGACCTGGGGTCCGTGAACTCTGACATGGACCAGAATAAGTGGGTCGATTATGTCGCTGTCCCTGAAAATGTGGTGTCGCACTGGCTACTTGATAAGATGGACGCCTAGGAAACTGTGGCCTAAATCCACCTCGAATCTATCATGTGTTACCTGCAAACCGCGCCCTCTTCTGCTGGCCTCTATCATGCTCTCGATTGGCTCGTTGTTGCCTCTTGCGATCCTCTAGACCCTGTACATATGCTTGAATATGGGCAATATCCATTCCTTGGTTTAGAGAAGCTGTAGTGCACTTATTTATCAAGTGTACCCCCAAACCACTAACAAACTGGTGTACCCGATCACTCATATCAGCAACAATCGTAGGAGCATACCTAGGCAAAGAGTTGAACTGCATGCTATATTCCCGAACGCTCATATTACCCTATTTTAAGTGTAAGAACCTATCTCGTCGAGCTCTTCGAAGCTCAATTGGCAAATATTGCTGTAAAAATGCCTCAAAGAACTCCTTCCATGTCACTGGTGGCACATTAGGCCCCCAAGTCTGCTTCTAAGTCTCATACCATGTCACTGCAATATCACATAGTCTATAAGAAGTAAACTCCACTGACTCAACATCTGTGGCATGTATAATCTGTAAGGTCCATTGCATAAGATCCAGAAAATCATGTGGGTCAGCATTAGGATCAACCCCTGTAAATACTGGAGGATCCAAGTTGATAAAGTCCCGAACTCTCGCACTCACGGACCTATCAGCAATACTAAGGGTCTAGTGTTGGGCCTGGGAGGCCACTATTCGAGTCAGCAATTGTACAGCACTCCGCATGTCTAGGTCCTGATCAGGAACAACTGGGAGAGGGACTGGAGGTATGTTAGCTCCTCTACGGCCTTCTGGGGGTGGTGAGGGTGCTGCCCCGGAATCCTGAGAATCAGCCTCATTCTGTGGCTCATGTAGATCTACATTAGCAGGTGGCACCTGACTTGTGCCCTCTCCCGCCTCCTCATCTAACCTTTGAATAAATTTCATAGCCACTTGTCGTCTTGTAGTATTAGGCATCACTAAGAAGGTAAACAAAAAAAAAGAACTAGGAATGAACACTTATGATTAGGCTCTATTGCACGATCTAGATCAAGAAGAAAGTAATAATCCTAAATGCCCAATAGCCTCATGTTTATAAGTGTGGTGCACAACACACCATAAACAAGACTCTACTAGACACGGCTTGCAGACTCCCTAGGACTGGCCTGCTCTAATACCAAGTTTGTCACACCCCAATCTTAGGAGGTGTGGCTGGCACCCGATGCCCGAAGGCCCGAGCAAACCAACAATGAGATATGATATGAAATATAATAACCTGTAGGCAGAAGATCCCAACACGACATATATATATATATATATAACCTAGGCCAACAAGGCTGAAACAACAGTATAACAACTATCCAGAAGGCCGATAGGGCTATACGAAAAATATATATATATACAATGACCAGTAATCTGCAAGCCTCTAAGAGTGTAAGACAATCTCAACAGGGTGGGACAAAACCCCCGACATGCCCAAAACTACACATATACATATGTAATAGTACCTATGGACTCAAAGTCAGCAACTCCGAAGAAGTGGAGTGCGAAACCCAATGCTGATCCTGGGGGTCCTACTGAGGAGGCACGCCGCTCTGTCTATCCGAACCTGTGGGCATGAACACAGCGCATAAAAATGCGTCAGTACGAAATATGTACTGAATATGAAGGGCGACAAGTGTAACATGAAAAATGTAATTAACAAGAGAAAAGATATAGAGGCAATTTGAATTCTGAAACTAGCCTCGATAGGAAATTAAAATTCAACCTGGATATAACTGTATGCTCGTGGAATCGTCGCTCACTATCGCTACTTATAATATATCACATTATATAATAATAAATCCCTCTGTGGGGCTATAATATCCATAACGTACCCGGCCATAATAAAGGCTTGGTAGAATCATACCCAGCCTCGTGAAGCTCGATAATCCCAACTGATCAGTAGTTACACAATATGTGTCATACCCGGCCGTCTATAGTGCGGCTCGGTAATAAAAGTAAATACATACATATGCTAAACCATGAATTATATAAGTGCAATGTGAAACTAACCTTCAAAGACGTATTCTAAGAAGAGTCGAAGTGGCATATCATCATTATTTCCCGACTACCATGATTATCGCTAAAATATCTAATTTTCTTAACCACGAGTCAACATGTACTAAGAACATAAGATTTATGTATTATGTATACCTTTGAAGTAAGTGCTACTTATTCAAAATTTATATAAATGTCGAAATGAGAACGAGTAAAAAGGCTCTAGTTCTTTTTAAGCAAGGAACAAAGGAAAACCGAAAATTCATGGATATTCTCTTAAGTACGCACTCTATGAGAAAGGATCAGTTCTAAGCATCTTTATAAGTTGAAGGTGAAATAACTCGCATCCGACGAAACAATTCGATAAACGATCATTCGAATTCTAGTCGTGCCGAAAAGTATAGCGAAAGCCCTACATACCTTGTCGATGGCGTTATGTACGATTTCCGAGACCTCAAAAGCCTTAGGAATTATTTCCTACATAATATGAACCATTCATTATCAAATTCAAGCTCATATCTTATATAATTCCTCATTTAGACATTGAAGCGAACAACTTGTGGGCATGAATTTGTAGACTCTTTTGTAGTTTAATTTTGACCCAACACACCACCAAATTTTTACTTTACTACATCTCCTCATCGACATGATTCTATCCATATATTCACCGATTCAAACAACACAATAAAACCATATAGAACAGCCCCAACAACCAAGTCCTACTAAGAGTGGTTTCTTAAAAAAAATCAAGAATATATCTATATAGATTTCAACTATTTCTTAAGAATTTTTATGGTAGAAGTTTACAAAGATCAAAGAGGAAGTTAAATCATACCTTATGTGACTAGAATTACTCAAAATTCGAAATTACTTCAAGGCGAAATCTTGCTATGAAAAGTGAAACACCAAAGAATTCACGATTCCGAAGTTGTCATGGTGTTCTCCATCTTATGGATGACCAAATTATTGTTATGCTTGGCTAGATGGATGGGAGGAGTTTGAGAGGAAATTCCTAGGTTTTTTGTTCTGTTTTGGAGAGGATAAAATGCAGGAGTTTCTGTTTTAAAAAATACTTAAATAATGAAATTTTAACTAAACCCGCTAAGCACACTGTTCCCGTAACAGTGTGCACTCCTGTACGAAAATGTTAATATCTCTCTATTCCGAAGTCGTATTAACAAACGGTTTGTTGCGTTGGAAACTAGACTCATAGACCTTCGATTCGGTAGGTAGAACACACCATAACTCCAGTATATTGAGAGAAAAGCTTATCAACGTTTTATCCGAATTCCAGTAAAATTTAAAACTCATAACTTGCGGCGATCTTTGTCGAATTTTTAATCACAACTCAAATGATTTCCAATCTTAGCGTATAACTATCATATAATTTAAATATCTCGTAAAAATTATCTTCCTATCGAATTAGCCCCTTTACAACATGATAACACCGAATACACAAGGTGTAACAAATATCAAGAGAGAATTGAGACTTGAGAGAGAATTAGAGTAGTAAAAGAGTGAATCGTGAGAAAAAATGATGAAGAAGGGGGGCTATTTATAGGTTTTAAAAGGTAAAAATGTAATTTTTCAATTATTAGGCGTGGGAGGGCTATATTTTTAATGGGGAAGGACGAAATGACCATTTCTGCAAAATATGGTCGTTCCCCAATGGTCATTTCTCAATTTGACCGTTGGCAACAATCCAATTAATTAAAAAAAAAATCAGCACGGTAACCGGGCTCATAACGGGTTGCAGCTTGTTAACAACCCGTTAAAGGATCACGGGCTTAGCAGGTACAGTGCACCGTTAACCATAACATGCTCGTCCAAAACCCGTCCCCCAACCAACCCGTTCCAGTCCGCACAATAAGAAACATTAACGAGCTGAACCCTGACCCGGATTGAAAACGGATCAGCCCGGCCGATTAACACCCATAATCTTAACTATGCCATTGTACTATTTTCATGAATACCTTTTCATAAATCCGTATCTCCCCCTGCCTGTATGACTAGTATCATAAAAGTGAACTTGAATTGAGAATATTCTGTAACCACAAATGTAACAAGTTCGATATTAAGGTTATATTTACTCTTAGAGAGATAAAGTGGTTGTAGTTTAGCGATGAGAATTCCATGTTGTGGCCGTGCTGGTCTCAAATCCCAGCAGCCACATTACATTTTTCACTCCTTACCTTTTGTGACTGCGAGCTTATGGGTTAGTCACTATCTTATGATTTTTTCTTAATAATTAGATTATTACTTCAAACACTAATTATGAACTGATTTTTGTAAGCGAGTCCTAGGTTAGGTTGCACTAAAACGGGAGAAATTCCGTCAAATGTTGTTAGAGCTAGTGGCACACTATTCAAATCTCGTTGGATGATTGGCGCACCCCTCTATCCTACTCCCACTTAAATATCAGACTTTTGTGGGATGAATATAAACCTTGTACCGGATAAGAAATATAAGAAAGCTAGTAATGAGAATTTTAGAAATTAATAATGTATTTCTAAGGTCATTTCAATAGAAAATAATGTCATATAGATACTGCTTTCTGCTGAATGAAATACTTAGTATGCGCATATCATGGGAAAAAAGCCTTATAACTCCACTCATGCGGGAAAATAGCAATATAATTTACCCTCTTAGTCTCACGCAATCACCTTATTCCTTCCTATTAGATATAGATTTAACACAATATACAAATTTCTTACAGACCTGTAATAAATAGTAACTATTTCACAATAGACGATAAACTTCAACTCCATCATTGTACGCATCTATCTTGGGTGCAATTCTGTAATGGATACTTCATTCTCAGACAATAATGGTATCGGGTTGCTTCTAGAATATTGATCTGATTCTAGCCCATTTGGTAGCATCCCTATTCGACTATGAAAAAAGAATGCAGGTTGCTGAGGTGCCGGCTTGGTAATAGAGTAACTATTAAGCATGAGCACCACATAATCCATTGTAGGCCTTTCAGTAACATCTTCTTGAACACATAACAATCCTATATGTATACACTGTATCACTTCATTTCTTGAGTAAAACTCTCCAAATGTTGGATCTATTATATTCAATGGTGTTCCGTCTCTCCAATTCTTCCAAACCTATAAGAATTATCGATCAAATGATTCAAAATTAGCATCAACAAGCAACTTATCTAGCAAGAGCTGCATTTATAACTTTAGCCAAGTATCGCAGAAAGTCATAAACTATCTTTTTATAACCATGAAATCACTCAATTTTGCGATCATAGAAAGTCACTAGTGGGATGGAAGTTGGCTCACCTAAACTCCCTTCGCCGAAAAATTACACTGTACAGTGATTTCTTTTTTGTGCCTATATATTTTATATATTGAATCCTCTGCGACAAAGCACAGCTCAGAGATCAAGGGAGCTGAAAACCTTTGTGATAATGCTGGTTTAATTCCCAGGGGCCACAGTCCTCTTTAATTTTTTAACTAATTCGTTTTTGAACCCCTTTGCGAAAATCATGCATCCACCACTGATGGTGACAACACCTTCTTGTGCATGATTATAATTAGTGACTTGATATGATACTTAGGCAAAGTTATGCGTTTCTATTATGAAAAACAGTTTAGTGACTTCAGGTGATACATACCCAAAATTGAATTATTCTTTCGTTAACTTTGAGACTTCTTAATTTAAATAAATCGTGGAGTGACCATCCGTGAAATTTCGCCTAAATGTGAACTTACATAGCCAAGAAGAGTTTCAGCTCCATCTGATTGGTAAAATGTACTATTCTTCTTTCCACTTATGATCTCCAAAAGTAGAACACCAAAGCTGAAAACATCCGATTTAACGGAGTATTGTCCATGCATAACATACTCCGGCGACATGTAACCGCTGTAGTACAACAAACAAGAAGAAATGTTAGAAAAAGGGTATTTTTAAGGGGAGCCTTTAACTTTCATATTCAATGATTCAATGAACCATGTGAAAAGAGCAGCATTAGAATCTAACTACACAGGAAAAGAGGATATATTAGCATAGCTAACTCAAAACTTACTATGTCCCAACAATCCTGCTTGTTATTTCTTCACTTTGATCAATACCAAATATTCTTGCCATTCCAAAATCTGATATTTTCGCGTTCATTTCTTCATCTAGCAGTATATTGCTTGCTTTGAGATCACGGTGTACAATTCTTAGACGCGAATCCTCATGAAGGTAAAGTAATCCACGCGCAATCCCTCCTATAATCTTGTAACGTCTTGGCCAATTCAGTAGCTGCTGCTTTTCAGGATCTAAAAGTTTATCAAAAATAGAGTTTAATTTAGGCAAAAAGGAGACAGACCCCAAATATGCATATGTTGGAATCAAGAAAATAGGAAATGGCAACTTGAACTGCCTCTTAAACATCTTAAGAAATAACTCTATGTAAAATGTTGCATGTAAGTTGCATAAGCTAGATTTTCACTAGATTAAGTAATGCATCTTTGTGATAGATAGGCCATAAAGGAAGAAAAAAAGCATTGTTCAATGTACTAAGCTCCGGCTATATGTTCGATCCGAGGAAGGATCAAATCACATTGGATCTATGTACACAGTCTTACCTTGTCTTTTTGCAAGACCCTACTTCTTTCCATTATAAGAAATTTTAGCAACAAACCTAGTGCAATCCCACAAGTAAGGTCACGGAAGGTAGTGCGTACGCAAACCTTACCCCTACCTTGTGAAGGTAGAAAGGTTATTTCCGGCAGACCCTCGACTTAAGGAAAGCATAGCCGCATCAGTGTTGAAAGACAATACGGTAGCGTAGAAGCCATGGAAAAAGAGGCAATAACAACAGCAAGATAAAATAAGAAAATAAGATAGCCGAAGCAAAAGAAACAATTAATGGTAACAAAAATCTAAGAATATGAAAGTACGAGAATACTATTCATACTACTGCCATGGAAGATTTTAGCAACAAGAAGAATAAAATGAATATTAGCAGATTGAAAGTTGAAACCAACCAAATAGGAAATAGTCAAGGCTTTTGTTGGGGACAAATTCATAGACAAGTAGCTTTTCCTCTCCTTCAAAGCAATATCCCAGTAGTCTCACTAGATTTCTATGTTGAAGCTTCGCGATCAATACGATCTCATTCTTAAATTCTTGTGCACCTTGCCCCGAACTTTTCGATAGCCTCTTCACAGCTATCTCTTGTCCATTAGGATGTATACCCTGAGTGTGTAATAAGATATCAAATTATCAGTAAAAGTTAAGAATATAATGGAAGAGGGACTGAATTGGCAATATTTGGACATGTTTGGTAGGACTGGAGTCATTTTTTATGAAAAATAAGAGGGAAGTCACAGCAGAAAATGTCTCTCATGGAAAACATTGTTATGGAAAAATAACTTTGGTCGTAGCAATTACACCCCTTATGTTCTAAAACTGAATTCACCTTGTAGACAACACCAAATCCACCTTCACCAATTTTGTTGTCAGTTGAGAAGTTAGTCGTCGCAGCTTGAATAGTGGTCAACTCATATTGCAGGGATTCAGCAGTTGAAATTTCATTTCCATCTGTACAAACAACTAAATTCTCAGAGTTTCAGCAGCTGCTTCTTTGATTACTTTTATTAACAGTACTACTAAAAAAACTGGATTTAGCTACGAATTTCATCGCTAATCTGTCGCTAAATTGTTTTGGTTTTGTGGGACTAAAATTATTCTAGTTATGCCAATTTACCTGTCATATCTTTTGCAAAATTGAATTCTTGTGAAGCTCTTCTTCTTAGCCAACAGAAACAAAAATTTAACAGTAGCATTGAAACAACAATCGAAACAACTATGGCAATTATTACTCCAGATGCAATTCCCCCTTTTCCTGCATCAGTTAAACAGTGTTTTATTCAAACGTTAAATAAGTCTTTAGAATTGATCGTGGTTATCATCACCATCGTAGTTCTTTTTAAACTGCTGTGATTATGCTATCACTGAGCTGAACGTCTATTGGAACAGCCTCTCAACCTTTACAAGGTAGGAGTAAGGTCTGCGTATACACTATTCTTCCCTGACCTCAAATGTGGGACTACACTGAGTGTATGTTATTGTTGTTTTAGTGTCTAGATACGGAGAGGAAATTCCAGACAGAGACGGATTAATAATTTAAACTTACCCCAAGGTTCTCAGAGTGAATGCATAGTATTTTTTATATTACTACAACAACAACAATAAAAAAATTCAGTAAAATTCCTTAAGTAGGGTCTGAGGAGGTTAAAGTGTACGAAAACCTTACCTCTACCTTGTGAGGGTAGATAGCTGTTTCCGGAAGACCCATCGACTCAAGAGAAGTGAAAGTGAAGTAATTAACAGTCAGTAACAATAACAAGGTAATTAAACATGGGCGCAAATGGAGCATATGCAATAACAGTCAATCTAGGTGGAAATAATGACACAATGTGTAATAGCAAGAGGTTAGGAATTGGAAAATACAAGACGAGTATTATAATAGTTTTTATATTATAGGTTCAAAATCTAAGTTTGCCTAAATTTTAACGATTTTTATATATATGTATGTATTTTCCTTTAGAAAATATTGGGGTCAGATAAAAAGAAATTACCTCGATCGCTGGCCGTAGGACTGGGCTGTGAAGAAGGTGGTGGCGCGACGGCAGTAACGTTGTAAAAAGGATACAACTCATACCTAACATTACAGCTAGGAAGAAGAACTATACCACCTTTTCTGCCATCACGTGGTAAAAGAGGAATAGCAGCATGCAAGCAACGGTCGCAAGAAGAAACAGAGAGATCAGGAGTGCACTGTGCAAGTGTATAAAGTTCCTCTAGTGGTGAAAAATTGGCTTCTTTAGTAGCAAACTTTTTCCCATCATTTTCCTTTGCTGCCAAATTTGCTATTTTATTCATCATATCCCCAAGTTGCAACAATAACTTTCCTGGGTCACTAACATTGTCTGCATTAACCCTAATGCGGACTTGACCACCTGATATTTTCACTGTAGCAAAATAGATTGTCTTGAGTGAAGTAATAAGCTTTCATCGTACCAAATAAAAGTTCTCTTTGGACTACATTTTTCTAAGATTTCTTTACTAGCAGTTGTGACAAACATAGCGTGAAAGTTAACCTTAATAGCCGCCCACCCAACCATTTAAATTAGGAATAGTTGGCGAACGTTCACGTAGGGTCCCGGAAAATACTGCACACTAAGAATTGTGATGTAAACAGTCTACCCTAACGCAACTTCTAAATCACAGGGACATAATTCTATTGTTGCTTCAAATCTCCCCTTCTAGTCGTAAATGTGTGTAAAGGATGTAGGCAGCTGGCAGTACAGTTGGAGGTAGGTTTAAGCTAGTCCCTCGATTTTATTTTTTTAAATAACTTTGTTCTTTAAGTTTGTAAGAAATGAGTACTTTTGGCTTATTGGCAAATTTGGCCAGAATTGTGAAATAAAGTTTTTAACCAAACACCAGGAAAGTCTCGTCAAATCCAGAAATTGCAATAGCGAGAACTACACAAAACACCAAAAATAGATTAAAAAATATAAACATCTTAAAAAATTACTCCCTCCTTTCTAATTTAAGTGAACACGTTTGACTGTTTACGAATTTTAAGAAAAAATGAAAATTTTTAAAATTTGTGATCCTAAACAAGTCAAAGGTATCAGAGTATTTGTGTGGTTATAAAAGCTTCCCATTAAAGGTAAAATTGTAAGTTTAAGCTAAATTGTTATCAAATTTAGAAAGTGATCATTCTTTTTTGAATGGACAAAAAAGAAAATAGGTTCACATAAAATTGACCAAAAGGAGTAACAAATAATAGCAGAAACTGCAAATACTGTACAGAATGGATTCACCTCCATCTTCCACTCTGCCAAAGATAGGTATATTCGAGTAACGCAACAAGCATTCTTCGTACCAAATTACAGCAATTTTTTGCTCTGTACAATTATTTAAGATATCTTTACTAGCTGTTGTAACACAGTCTTTACAGTCATCTGGTGCAACATCTCCTCTACATAAAAACAAGCCATAAACTATTTCCGACTCCGTACGACCAACTGTATAGTTGTAAAATCCATTAGGTGATCGTGAAGCATTAGAGGATAAAGATGATAATAGAACATTGAGATTAGATCTGTAAGTGCTGTTGGGACTGTAAGTTGTTGTATTTGGACAGGAATATGAAAGAAAAGAAGATCCAGCTTTGCTATTTTTTAGGCAGAAAATCAAGAAGATGTTGCTACATAATAGAAGATATCTGAGAATATTGAAGTTCATCATTATGATATGTTAAAATAATATCTGGGGCTTGTTGGATATCCTCGGATTATAATTTTTTCTACATTTAACAGAGTTATGCGAAGTTATAGTGAGAACGCCTTTTTTTAGTTGGGCCCGACAAAACTCGAATTTGCTCCGAAAAGTCTGATATAAGTAGTAATGTGGACCTTAACAAGGCGATTTCATATCCAAAGTTTGAATCAAGACCTTTAATTGAAGATAAAAAATATAAGGTAAACAACTTATCCATTCCGCAAACATTAATGATTACTTTCACCGCTCGTATTCGTGGCTCATAGATCATACATAAATAACTTTATCACAGTCCAATTCACTCACTGGTGTACGAAAGACTAAGACGACTTGGTTGATACAAGACAGCAAATATGCTTTATCAGGCACAGGTGTTGTTTTCGTTGTGTAATAATGGCCAATTGATGATGACTGAATTAAAGTTGAGATGATGATTGTAACTTGGAATTTAATTTCCCTCGTACTTTTCTTCTCCTCGTCAATATTTCAGCATGATGCTTGGTACATATAGTTGGTGGGAGGTGACAGGTATCTTGTGAAATTAATCGAAATACGCACAAGCTAGCCTAGATACCATGGTTATCGATCAAAAAATGGCAGCCCGATTGGTTCCGGAGATGGACCACATCTCAAAGGATATAATATAGACAGTTTACCATAATACAAACATTAGTCTAGACAAAAATAATTTTATTGTTGCTCCAAGACTCCCCTCTGTCACGACCTAAAATCTCACATGTCGTGATTAGGGTGGGCATACTTTGGGCAAACCCGAAATCCAAACCAAAATCTGAATTTCTTAAATTTTTGGTTTGGATTTTGGATTTAATTTTTTAAAATTTTGGATTTCGGATTAGATACTGGATTTGGTACTTCAAACTTTTGAATATCCAAAAATCCGAAATTCTTATACTTTATATTTAGTTCATTATCCATATGTCAATAGTAATAAGTTCAATACCCTATGCATTATATATATATCATATATATTCAATATTAATTACTAAGTTATTATGAGAATACTTTCTAGTTGGACATGGTTTTACTATTTTTACTTCTTATCTGTCGTATTAACGTCTCTATTGTATTTTTTATATAATAATTTTATTGCTTTAATATTTCATTTGGATAATTGCGATGAAAATGAAGAACTTTTCAGATAGTTTAATATGAGTACTTCATTTGGATATTCATTTTTGTAAAAAGAAAAAACATCTCAAGTTATAAGCTCAAAACCGAAAATCCAAAATATCCAAACCGATTAATCTGAAACCGAACTTAAAAAATCTTATTCAATCCGAACTGCCTGAACGCCCACCCGTAGTCGTGATGGCACCTATTTCGATACTAGGCAGTGCCGACAACCTCAATAAACTACAATTTCAACTAAGTTTAAAAGAATAATATACAAAGTCAATACAAAATCTCATTAATTACCGATATAAAACACTCCCAAAACCCGATATCAATGAGTACATGAGCATCTAAATAATAATATAATCTGACGGATAGAACACTGTTTGGAAATATATAACAGTACAAATAATTGAACGGAAAGAGAGTCAAGGTCTCCAGACGCCAAGCAGCTACCTCAATAGTCTCCGCAGATAAAGCTCCGAATAACTCCGTTGTAACTAGGGGTGTTCATAAAAACCCGAAAAAACCAAACCAAACCGAAAACCAAACCAAACTGACCAAAATAATTGATACTTTATCGTTTGGTTTGGTTTTGATTGGAATTTTAAAAACCGATCAAATTTGGTTTGGTTTTGGTTTTAATCAGTAATATATATATATATATATATATATATATATATATATATATATATAAGCACGAATGTTACATGCTAAATGTTAAATGACAAAAATATACTCGAAATATTAATTGACTTTTATACCCTTAAATAAATAAAATATTTGTTTAATGAAACAAATTAAAGGTGGACGTAATTGTAATGTGTACAAATTATACAGTATCGAAGGACAATTCTTTTCCATTTAAACTACAATTTTAGTTTTATTTACTTTCCCGATTTAAACTACAATAGTTCAACTTTTGTAAACATGTAGCGCCGACCATAAAATCCTATAAATTTGGTTCAGTTATGCCCTTGTGCTGCAATCATATGTCGTCCTAAACCTCAAATATATTAAGAGTAAGAATATTTTCTCTTTGGAATTGATCATATGCTGTAACGATCTGGCCTGTCGTTTTGAGAGTTATAGCCCTATTTTTTCTATTTATGCTTCTTTATGTATTGTTCAGCTGTGTTGAGTTGTATCGAGTTGGTAGATTTGGGTTCGGAGTAGTTTTGTAGTGAAACGAACACTTAGTCTCTTAATTAGAAAGCTAAGTTAGAAAAAGTCAATCGGAAGTTGACTTATGAGTAAACGAATTTGGATTTGAATTTTTTTATTCGATTAGCTTTATTTGGTCATTTTAGACTTAGGAGTGTGTCCGGAATATAATTTGAAGGTTCGTGATAGAATTAGGCTTGAATTGACGAAAGTTGTAAGTTTAGAAATTCTTAGGCTTGATTTCGAGGTTGATTTGGTGTTGTTTTGGGTGTTCTAGAGGTTCCACTAAGTTTGGGTAGTGATATATGACTTTTTGAAATTATTAGTTGAGGTCTCGTGGGCCTCGGGTGAGTTTCGGATAGGTTTGTCTTGTGTTGCGCTCGTTTTTCTCATGTTTCGACGCAGTTTCTTCAAGCATAAATGATATCATATTGAACAAATGAGCTCCGATTTCATTTTTTTTATTGAAGCATTATATCTGTATCGTAATTACGGACCCGTAGCAAAAAGAATCATTAAATTTTGATATCGTATGATGATTTTATGGTCATTTTACTAAAAATTAGGTTGCTAGACTTTTTCAGAGTAATTACGAAATTGTCACTAGCAGCGTATTTAAAAATCTACATTATTTACAAATATAAAAACCTACATATCTCATTCATTATAAGGTCAAATTGAGTGATTCAAAAGCCTAACTTGACTAGAATTTCACAAGAAATCTATTGGAGGCACGAGAAACGAGGCAAAATAGCTGGTAGAAAAATACATAAAACTAGGGTTTGCTCATTCGATCATATTTTGAGTTGGGGAGCTCGAATTTGGGAGATTTTGGAGGTGCTATTCACCATATTGATTGGGGTAAATGATCTCTACTCGATTTTGGTTATATTTCATGAATCTATCATTTTTTTTGGGATTTGATTGATGATTTCAAAGTGAAATTGAGGGAATTCGGGGTTTGAGTTTTGAAGAGTTTTAAGTGATGATTTGAGGGACCAAACGAACTTCGATTTTGACAAATTTTATATGGTTAGACTCGGGAGAGGATGAGGATTATTATTTTGCCATTTTTTACTGCTTCCGAGATGTGGGCTCGGGGCCTGATTTTGGCCGATTTCGGATTTTTGGTGTATTTTATAGTTTTTATTGTGGAATTCGATTCTTTAGCACATGTTGATGGTATTAGTCTGATTATAGTTAGATTCAGAGCTTTTAGAGATCGAGTCCAGAGACGAGGGCATCCCGGAGTAGGATTTTACGATGTTGAGGTAAGTAACAGTTTTAACTCTGGCTTTGAGGGTATAAATCCGAAGACATTGATATCATATGATTGTTTGGTCGTGATACCCACTCTAGGTGACGGGCGTGTGGGTATTCATCACGAGGGATTGAGACTTTGTCCGTCCCGTGAGGCTGTGGGGCCTAATAGTTGTTATCTATGGTTACGTGTTTACTTGTTGTTGAACTTATTTGCCTTCATGTTAGAGATCATGCTTAGGCTTCATTCATTCTCACGTTATTTCTACTCAATCATAGAAATTATTGTACATGTTTACCTTATTCTCTATTATTTTCTAATATGTTGTTATACTTGATGTGGCTTGTGTTCCCTTATTTGTTGATGATGGTGAGGCTAGTGAGGTATATGATTGAGTAAGGACGGTGGCCTGGTTGTGAGGATATTAATACCATAGCGCGTGAGTTGTTCACGTAGCACGTGAGTTGATTATGTGGGTCCAGGAATTTATGCCGTAGCGCGTGAGTTGTCCGCGTAGCACGTGAGTTGACCGTACGGATTCAGGTATTGATATGATGGCACGTGAGTTGTCCGTGCTTAATTAGCGCTTGGGTTTTGGGAGCCCCTCCGGAGTCTGTACACACCCCTAGTGAGCGCAGAGTGTTGAGTGTTGTGTGTTGAGTACTGAGTGATGGAGTGACATTGCAGTGAGGGTGCATTTACTTTTGTTGTTGCTGGACTTATCTGTTAAATTTCTTTATGGCATTTATTGAGTTATGGAATCTACCTGTTTATTTATGGTTATTGTAAATTGTGAAAATAAATAATTGGACTGTTTTACTTAGCTCGTCACTACTGCTCAGTTCCTTAGTTATTTTTGTTACTATTGAGGTGGTTGTACTCATACTGCAAATATAGCTGCCAGCGTCCACAGGACCTTGTTACTCCTTTTATCATTTCTTCTTTTAGACAGTTAGACAGTTTATATATCTTAGTTTATAGTTTTAGACGCTCATGACTTAGTGACACCCCGATGTTTGGGACTCATTTTCGTATTTTATATTATTTATAATTAGAGTTGGTTTAGTTTATCAGGAATTAAATTATTGGAAATATTTTATTAAATTCTTATAATCAAATTAGTAGTAATATTTTGGGAATACGCTTGCCTTGTAACACGATAGGCGCCATCACGACCAAGGTTAGATTTTGGGTCGTGACACATGCATAGCACATATATATTAAGGTTTATTTTTTATTTATTTTTTTAAATATCTGAAGTCAGTTTGTAATTTACGTTTGCAGTGCATTATTCTTGACGTAACTTTCTATGTTTTTTTTCGTTTGATAAGGTACGTACACCATCATTCATCCAATTGTAGATTTGATTTTTAAATTAATTGTAATCTTTAAATTTTAAGAGCAGTTTGGGCACACAGAATTTGCTTGAAGATTTTGTTATTCACCTTTTGAGAATTCTTATCAATTGTTCAATATATATTACTTGCATGTGGTTGAAGGCAGAAAATGATTTCTAATATATAAGTTTTCAAGTTCTATTCTCAACTTTATGTGGATGGTTGACGTAGTTAATATTTTATTTAGTAGTAATATTCTTCAAAGTTGGTTCTTAGTTACGAGAAAATATAGACGATCAAACAAAGTTAAAAGTGGAGTAGGATTCTAAAAAATAGCATTAGAGGTGAGGCCAGTCACCAACATATTAATAAAGGCTGAGAAGGTTTTGATGATGTAAATTCATGCTAAATTCTTGATAAGAATTTTCTTTTAGTGGTCTACTTGACTTTGGACTTTCAGATTCAGACATCCAAGTAAATGGTCCGCCGCTGGCCTCTAGCTCTGTTGATACCTCCATAAAGGCCATAATTAGTGGGGGTTGAATTGTTTGGATTTGCTGCTTGCCCTTTTAATTATTAATTTATTTCTTACCACCTGAATCTAATGTTAATTTTAATTTTTTGATCGTTGTTCAGGCTTACCGTGGCAAGAATCAACTTCAAATTTGAACTTCAATGTTTTTGCCATCTTTCCGTTTCTTCTTTGCTTATGAGAATATTTAGTCAACCAAAGATGGAAGATCTCAATTCTCAGCTGTGTATATCATGTATCAATGGATTTGAATTGATGGTGTTAGGATAATATTTGTATTTTTTCAGTGTACAGTAAGAGTCTTAATATAGATTGCATTAGCAGTCTTGAAAATTAAATGTGTAATAGTTAGGTTAAAGATACGAGGAATGAAGAATGTGAAAATTTTGTCTCCACTATTATTTTATACATAAACAAACATTTGTAGTATTTTGAAGAAATTAAAAGGTCGTTGATAATAGTATAAATCATATTGTTTGACTTACAAGATGCTAAATACTTTATAAGTGAAAACAATCAAAATGAATCAAGGGTAAATCGTAATCGAATATAATGAGACCTAGAGATATGTATTGTGTTCTTTATTGCTTCGAATGGAATGGATACTCAAGAGAGAGAAAGAGAGAGAGAGTTTGATGCTTGTTCAATAAATCCATATCCCCTTTACAATATTGAGATCCTCCTTTATATAATAGGAGACCCTCCTTGAAATAATAAAATAATACAGAGATTGGTCGTGTTCCTTCGGGGAGACGACGAGACCGATGATACAGTTCACTCCGACGTCCTTAGATCGTGCCCTTACTTCGGTTACCGTATATTCGTTGCCGTTCCTAATGGGTAGAGTTTGACCCCATACAGTTAGTCCTTCCGTTCGTCGGTGATGCATCGAGGTGCGTCCCCGATGGACGGAACCATGAACCTTGTTCTGGGAGAATTTGACCATGCTTGAAGACGACATCGTGAATGAGAGTGAACATTTGAGATTATTGAAATGTTAACGCACAATCTCTTTCTTAGAGTGATGTCATCACTCGTGTGCGTCATCATTATGCATATTCCCGATGAAGCACAAAAGGCATTCTGATTCTTGGTTTCGCGCGCCCATTTGGACTCTGTCTCTTCGATTTCAACGCCACCCAACCCTATAAATAGGGTAAGGGTTTAACTTGATCCGACTTTTGATCATTTGCTAGCATTTTCTGGCTTTCTAAGAAAACACTCCCTTTCTTCGAAACCCCACTGTTTCTCAGAAATCACACTTTCTGTTATGTCATACACCGCTCCCTGAACGGAAATTATGGCAAAACCCCGACGAGATAATAATCCAAGGGTTCGCGATAATACGCCATCCGATGTACCGCCTCCATCTGGCGGCGATGAGGGAGAAGGAGAAGAGGACCTCACCCCTCTTACTGTGGACAACGTGCTACCGAAGCAACTTCTTATTAGGAAAGACTTCCAAAAGGACTCCCCGCGCAACCTTCGGAGCGTTCTGAGTTAACACAAGATCACTTAGATAGTTTTCGCACGTCGTTCGACATATCTGCTCATGTAGAGATGGTCCCAGTGGGATCGGATTGTGCGAACATCCACAGACCGGGATAATGCACGTTCTACGAATATCAATTTTTAATTGGTTATGGTCTTCCCATCTTTCCTTTGGCGGAGGATCTTTGCCGCTTTTACAACATGTGTCCGTCTCAACTTACTCCATACACCTTAAAAGTGTGTAGGATAATGTCTACATACGCGGAGCTGGATAGGTGCAAGGTCTGTCCACCACATTTTGCAGTTATTCAGCGCCAGTTATCTAAGGGGTACCATGCTGCATTTGAAGAGCCGTGGCTCGAAGGGGCTGGTGGTCAAGACCGATGACCGAGCCAGCCGTGGTTACTGGCGTAGGTACTTCTTATTAAAACAGAGCAACTGGTGTCTAACCCTGTCGGGTTCCAAGAGAGGTGGAATTCAAAACGTAAGCATTTCCATTCGTCGAATTCTTTATCATACGTGACCTCGGCGGTTCTGGTCTTACCATTGTTATGATTTTTCCTTTTAATTTGCAGCAATGGCTCACACACCCCGGTTGATACTAGTATCAAGAAATGGGTAGCCAGTTTGCTTCCTTACGCAGAAGAAACCCACATATGGTCTATATTTCTTCAATGCTACGGCCCCGTAGGCCTTTCAGGTAGTTCTTTGACTTTAGTCGGTTGTTTTCACAAACTTCATCAACTGAACTATTTGTTTCGACAGGTCAAACCGTTCCCATGAGGAAGGCGACAGTATCTACCTCCGTTCGATTGATATTGGCCCGGATGCTCAGGAGGTACTTTGTGCATCCGTCAAGGAGGGTATTCCCGTAGTTCCTTTACAAGAGGTTGCGCCTGTGGAGGCGGGCTACGAATGGAGCGACACCATTGTCACACCTCCTTTTTACCTACAACACCCCGTGAGGGGACGTAGAGGGAGTTTTTTCAAATAAAGGACAATCGAAACGGGATTCGTTTATTAAGAGATTCAGAGTCGCCACTTGGGAGATTTATAGCATCCCAAGTCACCGGTTTGAATCCCGAATCGAGGAGAAGATTGACTCTGTATTACAGTCCGCGAGCCAAAATTCTGAGTAAGGAATTCTGTTAACCCGGGAGAAGGTATTAGGCGTTCCCCAATTCCGTGGTTCTAGCACGATTGCTCAACTGCTATATTTGGCTTATTTATCTGATTTTTATACATGTTAAACCTGTGTGCAAATTTTAACTCTTCACCACTTTTATTATTATTTTTAATGAGAATTGCAACGTCGTGAAAATGCGTCTCGAACCACGTCACATCAATGCACCCGTGGTTGTTGACACATTTCGACTCCGTTGAGATTTGGATTTGGGTCATATAAATGTGCACCCGAGTTTAAGAAAGTAAATTATTAAAAGCGCGCCTAAAGTGACTAGCGCGTTATTATCTTGGGGGAGGCCGTGAAATTTGCTAAATATCCCGTCCCAAAATCTAAGCGTTTTAAAAGAAAAACATTTATTGAGGGCCCCGCAATTTATGCGTTTTATTTGGCGAGGCTCGTCTCATTTATTCTTTAAAGGTACATCCTAAAACGACTATGATTTTCTAATTATATTGTCTCCAAAGAAGAAATCCTAATTTATTCACTATTTAAGGACTGTTTAACAATTGCAAAGAAAAGCCATATTCTCCTATTCGAATTTAATGAAAGAGCGATCATTAGGAACCTGGTTCTAAGACTCAACTTATTTAGTTACTAGAATGACGACACGAAGCAAACCCGATTATTTTTAGGTTGATTCGAGCCAAGGTTACTAAATGGAATTATTGAATTTGCTATTGAAATGGAAAACACGATTATCATATGTATCTAACTTACGCTACCTTAAATTATTAACCTAGAAATGATGAGCTCAAACTCCAATTTTACTGCCTAGTCTGTTCAAGTGTCTACCTAATCGCATGTTGCATTACAGAAGGAACATCATTGAGACTAAATTGCACTAAGAAGAATCAAGGCTGATTATTCGCATATCTGATACAGCTTGATACTTCAACATCTAGAACTAGGCTATTTACTTAATGAAAAAATTAGACTACATATAAAAGCTCCAAATAATTGCAAATGAGACAAGTTTAAAGACCAATTCCCTCAGCACATACACTGAACAACCAGCACCTTAAACAACCCAATCATAGTCCACTCTCAGTACAATTATACAGTTGTATACAAATTGGAACTAAACTACATTAAGCTATTGTGTCTAAACTATTTAGGCATTAGTACATGTAGTCCAAACAGATAAAGTTCAAAAAAGGTAAGCATTCTCCATTTTTGTATTCCACACTTCAAATCAGCACCATTATATCAGGAAAGAAAGCAAATACCTAGAAATTCGTGAGCATTAAGAAGAGAAAAAAGGGGTCAGCAACAACGGGTAACAGGCAACAGCAACTTTGCAATTCAGAATAGCTCAAAACCAGTCTTAAACCAGCATAATACTCGACCACAGCCCAGAACCAGTTGTAAAACCCACACAGCAACAGCAAACACCCACAACAGACTCTACTGAACTTGAGTTAAACCAGATATTGAACAACAAACTACTGAACCTCTTCAGCAGACCAAAACCTCAATCAAATCTAACTCAATCGGACCCCAAACTATTCAAAATCCAACTAGAAACAACTCTCAATCTCAATGGAACAGTAACACACTAAAAGACTGATAAAAGAAACCTACAGAATGCTGAAATGACGTCCCCTGTCTAAGCTCTATTTCTGTGTGTCTCAAACTCTCAGCCAGCTTTCTATATGAATTCTTTTTACTTCCAGACTGTTTTAATACTTCAGAAAAAGAAATGCTCCCTTTTCTAGCTCCCTTAAGGTCTGAATTGTTTGAATTGTATATAAACTGTGCCGAAAACCCTTCTCTTCTCATCTCCGGGGATGTGCTTACTAGTTGAGACTCCCTATTCTGTTAGTGTCAATACCCTTAAATAAGTAAGAGGCCGGACAAGTTACTAAGCCGGATGGCCTTTTGGTTCCCGGTACGTAGCCCCCTCCTCGACTCGAGTTGTCCGCTCGGGTACACAGTCTAGAACATATAACCAGGTTTTGAACTTAGAATAGGGACGTTTATTTGCATCACGTATGACTTAGGGGACTCAACACAGGGGTTGGGTCCGTCTAGGACATGTATCCAGATATGAAAAAACCATCATACATTTTACGTGTTGCATTTATTTATCTCGGGCCATCATGCTGACCGGTTAAAAAAAAAGAGAGAAGAAGAATTTTTTGTGAAATTGAGGAAAAAAAAAGAGAAATAGTAATTTTTTTATTTTAGAAAAACCGATACCCAAATACTGTCGAAACTCTGCCGAAATTTTGTGACAAAAAAGGGTTGAAACAGAAAGATTTTTTGATTTTTTATAATTCATTTTAACTAAAGCAAAAGAAAATATAAAAAGAGTTTTTAGGGTTATTGAAAAAAAATTTATTATTTTGTTTTGTTTACAAAAATATAGTTTATTTTGTCAATAAAATTGAAAATGAAATTTGCTAGTTTGGTTACTTGATTTTTGCCAAAAAAATAAAAAAAAATAGAAAAAATAGTTTGTTTTAAAATAGTTTGACCGAACTACGCTGATTTGATTCTCACCACGTGTGAGATACATAGGCAACCTTTGACGAGTCCAACCACACCTTTTTGCAAAAATAGCCAGAAAATGTCAAAATTTTGATTTTTGTTATCATAAATAAATTAAGTGATGCCATTTTATCAAAATAGCCGAATATCCCAAAAGGGCGTCGGAAGGCTGGTTTTGAAAATAGCCACTTTTGAATCATTTCCTAACAGTTGGCAAACACAGCCTTAAAATCTTCTCTTGGAAGTGCGGAAAGGCCTATTGGCAAAATAGTTATTTTTTTTTTGTAAAAAAAATAATAGAATTGAAAAACAAAATATATATAGTGTTTTTCTTTTAGGTCATAAATAAATGATTAAATCACCTTAATAAATGTGCAGGATGAGCACGACTCAGAATGAATCATTCTTGCATAAGATCCCTTTGGAGTTACGTCTGTGGTGGAACGATTTGGGCAAAGAAGGACAAGATGAAGTGAAGAAATATTTGAAAGGTCCCACTGGTTTGCTAGATATTTTGCCGCGAGGGGATATTGTCAAAGCATTGATTACATATTGGGACCCAGTGCATAATGTGTTTCACTTTTCGGACATCGAACTTACCCCGACATTAGAGGAAATAGCTAGCTACATTGGTAAAGATGAGGTCCCTTTAAGGCATAAGTATTTGGTTGCACCGAGAGTTGTAGCTGTGCACAGATTTCTAGACTCTTTGAAGATAATCAGAACCGTCCATAATACAGATCTGGCAAATGGCTTTTGTACTCTAAATTTCATATATCATCGCTATGGCCACATCGAGGGGTTCAACAACCCAGAAAGCAAGATATGTAGCAAAGGAAATTGTCAGAAATGGGAAGAGCATCGACATTTCGCTTTTATGGTAGCTTTTCTGGGACTTTTGGTATTTCCGAGAAAGGACGGGAACATTGATATAAAGATAGCTGGGATTGTCAGCACGTTAATTACCCAAGCCAAAAGTACTCTTGCACCTATGATATTGGTTGATATTTTCCGTGCTCTTACGGCTTACAAGGCTGGGGAAACTTTCTTTGCGGGGTGCAATTTATTGTTACAAATATGGATGATTGAGAATTTGTGTCATCGTCCTCAATTCTTGAGCTACGGGTCTCCAGAAAAAAACGTGCATAGAAGAGTTTCACACAAGGATTAAAGGGGTCAAATTGCCAGAAGGATTCGCGGGTTGGACAACATATTTTCGGTCCCTCACTGCTAGTCAAATCGAGTGGAAGTTTGGATGGTTACCCGTTGATGAAATCATATATATGCCGGCAGCTCGGCCACATTTCCTTTTGATGGGGATTAAAAGCATTCAGCCTTACGCCCCTTATCGTGTATTGAGATAACTTGGGAGATGCCAAATAGTACCCAAGGATGATGATCTTAGTTTCCAAGTGATCGAGATTGGCCCCGATGGCCAGTTTCCTGAAGCATTGGTCCGCCAGATCTGGAGTGAATGTCAATATTTGGCGGCAAATACTTGTGTCTGTGATCGAGCTAAAGAAGAGGTATCACCTGAATATCAGGCTTGGTATAGAAGGGATGTTGCATTCGGAAGGCCGACTAAAAGGCCTCACCTCCAGGAGTTTGCTGAGCCATCACAAGAGCAGTGGAANTTCAGAAAATGAAGACAGCAGCCGAAACCCCTGTTAGAAATGCCCGAGATGCGAAACTGATAGATAATTTGCGGCAAAAAGTGAATGATTATAGTTTTGACCTTAACAAATCAGAAAAAGAACTAGCTGGGGTTCGAAGACAGTTGGCTAAAAATGCAGAGGAACGAGCCTGTATGGTCCAACAGCTAAAAAAAGAGCATGATAATGAGGTCGCCAGAATGAGGAAAAAGGTTATTACTGCATAGGTCAAAATAAGCAAACAAGCAAAAGAGTTCAGTGTTGAAAGGGAGCATTGCTATACAGCTGTAGCACAATTAGAGATGGATCTGTCACAACTTCAGGAGAAAAATCAGCAAACTTTGGAGGCTAGAACTGAACAGATTGGGCGGTTGCTTTAGGAAAAAGGGATAATTAGAGAAAGAATCCTCGATATTGCTCATTACATCACCCCGGAAGTGCCAAATATGTGAGAACATGACCCCAAACTGCATTTTTTGCCTCAGTAATGATATTTGTGAAACAAATAATGGGCGACCTAGACCAACTCCAAAGGGGACTTGCATATAGGCCCGCGGCGAGACCGAACGATGTCCCGCGGGCACCAGGAGCTTTGATGTATTCTTGAGTCTATATTGCATTAGGTCAATCACTTGAGTCTGTATTTTTCATTAGTCTACATTTCATTTCAATTAGTTGTTAAAGAAGTTCATAGTTTGTCGTTGTAATGGACGTGTTGACCATTAATAAATTTGAAAATTCCCAAAAAAAAAGTTGTATTTGTATTTTTGTTTTTTTTTTTGTCTAAACACATTTGCGATATGCAAATTTATAGGACCGATAATAATCATATGAAATGTGAAATATAAATACAAGTAAAAAGAATATTGAAAAACAAAATAAAAGGAAAATAAAAAAAAGAAAATAAAGAAAGAGGGAAAAGCCGTAAAAAAAATTAGCAAAGCAGAGAAAAAAAAAGGCAAGAATAAAAGAAAAGCCATAATTGAGAAAGCCGGGATGACGCATGTGGCCGAGCAAAATTGTTTAAGTGCATCTGTGCTCCCAATGTGCGATTATTGATTGAGTCCAGACAGGTGGTTTTAGTTAGCTGGCATTCTGGAAACTCATCCGTACAATACCCGTTCCAAAGATATGTCGAAAATGATTAGCCAAGAGATCGAAGCTACAATTATTGACCCAGCTAGGGATGAAGAAACAGTGGATGTAAATGCTATGAAGGAGGAAATTTACAAGCTGAAACAACAAATGGCCGAAATGTACCAGGC
>MU754974.1:0-74471 GCA_026770625.1 Nicotiana glauca | reverse complement strand
TCACACCCTGAACTTGCCTCAACCCCCCCCTCCCATTCCAAATCCCCACTCTATCATCCTCGAATCATCCCCGAGTTCTTCGAATATTAGATCGAAGAGCTGACCCAAACCTCACCTTGTCCATTTGACCCCAAATCAACACCATGCCACCCCTGGACCTCCTTCATCACTCAAAGGTCGTTGGTTCCCTTCGTATCATCCCGGGACTCCTCGAATAATGAATCCAAGCTAAGAACCCTAGCGCCGCCCTAAAAATCCATGGTGGCGGCGCCATCACCAAACCCTCCCAGAGTCACACCCAATAATCCCCTTGACCTCCTCGCTCCTAATCCATAACCAACTTGGCTCGAATCCGAGTAAAACTTGATGAATGGCGGAGGGTTCAGCGGTTCGATATTGTTTCGAAGTTATCAGGATCGAATGGGTTTCTAGTTAGTATTATAAGCCTATTTCTGACGAAATAGACGTATAATACTAACTGGAAAACAATTTCGAACAACATATTAATTGGAATTCAGTCTATAGAGTCTGAGGTATTTCTTCTCTTTTTCTTATTTTTTATTTTTTCTTTTGATTGTCTCTCTGATTTAGTGTCATAGGAATTCGTCGTTTTATCATTATTTTCTCCCTTCTCCATCAGACCATTTATTTGGTCAAGTTTTCTCTTGATTTATCAACATATGTTATGAATTGTTTCGTCGATTAATTCATTCGTATTTGTATTTTAGTATTTCTCGTCAAATTATTTGATGTCGACTGTTTTGTTCTCAGCCTCTGGGCTCCTTTCAGTATATCCTCACTGCCCCTATATTTTTCGTGTTTAAGAATTAATCTAAAAAATTATGATTGTTGCTGTTGTTATTGGTTTAAATTGTTTTAGTTTGTATGATGCATAATTCTTTTCTTTCTATTGTCTATCATCTTTGCGTATGAATTCAATATTTTTTTTCAGTGTATTCATAGTGTCCATTTGTTCTTATTTTATGTTAGTTTGTCCCCTAAAACACTGAATCCTTCATTCTGTTGTAACATTGTGTGATCTAATTTGAGGTCGATGTTTAAACTGTTGATTGAAACTTCTGTTTAGTATCAATGTTCTGTTATGTTCTGTGATTTTGATTAAGATTCAGTTTATTCTATTTAGTAATTAAGAATCAGTTTAGTTGGTCAATTGGTATGATTGTTCATTTAGGTGATTTGGTTATAGCTCTTACAGTCTGAAGGGGAGTGGGTAAGGCAGTGATATCAGGGACTTTAGGAGGGTAATTTGGGAATTGAAAAGTTGAAAAATGTTTAGTTTAGTGGTCTGATAGGTAGGCACTATAAAACTTAATGGAAAAGTCGAGGGACAATTTTAAGTGGGATTGAATAGCCAAAAGATACTAATAGTGGAAGACAACACTTGCTGATTTTAGGGGACTAAAATAGGCTCTATTGATTAAATCAAAAGGCACTAGGATAATGGGGTAATTAAGAAATGAAAAGTAGAATTGAAAATAGAATATGCACTAGCAGGATGCCTCTTTAAAATGGTTGAAAATCAGAAAGAATGGAGGGGTCTCTTCTTGGCCAGTTGAAAAAGAAAAAGGAGAGAAAAGCAGACTAAGGTTAGAGATACCCTGAAAATTTGTCAAGTTTGAAAATACCAAAATCATTGCTACATTGTTTCCTGGTTTCTAATTTGATCAAGTTTTCTTCTGTTCTGAGGGCTGAAGCTCATCTGAAGTACGCTGGTGGGATTTCAAAGGGTTTTATGGTCCAATTAAGTTAGTGGTGGGTAGGGCTTAGTCTGTTGATATTGTTCAGTTGTTTGCTGGTCCATTATTGGTTTAACTCAAGATCAATTGAGTCTATTTGGGTGTTGAATGTTTCTGTCTGGTTTTACAAACTTCCTGGGCTTGTGTTCGTGGCTATTTAGAACTTCAAATTGTTGTTGTGAACTGATGTTGTATTACTATTGCATAGCTGCTGATCTCCTCTTCTTTTTGCTGTAATTCGATTACCAAGTACACATCTTCGAATCACCTCGATGTAGCTTGAGTTAAAGTTGAAATGAAAGTGTCCACTGGACCTTGCTCATTTGGATGCCGTCCATTGTTTTACAATTTGATAGTTGCCAGTTAAATGAATGCAGTATTTATTTTGCATTATTAGAATAACTGTTGGAACTGTAAGTGGACTGTTCTTGGATCGACAGCCTGTAGACTGTTTATTCAGTTTAACTCATCTTTAAGAGTATGTGAACTATGTAGTCAACAGTTTTTAATTTGGCCTAGTTGATATTGTCAGTATAGTATAATATAATGTAGTGTAGTTGAATTGTTTTTTTAGTAACTGTAAAAAATTAGATTCATGTTTCAGCATGCATATGTAATAACTGTGAGGCCATCTAGGTTCGATTTAGGAATCAATAGCGTAGTTTATAATCAGAATTAAAAGAGGTAAAATCCTAAGCGTTGAGAGTTGGTTTAATGGCGTTAATTCGAGTTGTTAATTAAGTTGCTATTACTAGTGTCAAAATCCAAACCATTTCTTCATAACTGAAAAGGATTTTTAGTGAATAAATTGTGTAAACCATGGAGACCTTGGCTCGTTCGTACATTAATTAATGAGGACTTTTCTTTTATTACTATAGAAAAAAAAAAGCGCCCAAGAAAATCGTAGTTTACTTTAAGTTGCCTTTAATAATAGAACGAGACGAGCCTTGCCAAATAAAAAAAAATGTAAAGATTGCGGGGCCCTCATTAAATGTATATATTAAAGCACTCAGATTTCGGGACGTGCCGTTTAGCGAATTTTACGGCCTTCCCCAAAATAATAACGCGTTAGTCTTTTTAGGCGCGTATTTTAATAACATTACCTCCCTAAACTCGGGTGCACATTTATGTGACTCAAATCCAAATCTCAACGGAGTCGAAATGTGTCAATAACCACGGGTACACTGATGTGACGTGGTTCGAGACGCATTTTTCACGACGTTGCAATTCTCATTAAAAAAATAATAAAAGCGGTAAAAAGTTAAAATTTGCACATAAGTTCATCATGTATACAAATCAGATAATTTAAGCCGAATATAACAGTTGAGCGACCGTGCTAGAACCACGGAACTTGGAAATGCCTAACACCTTCTCCCGGGTTAACAGAATTCCTTATCCGGATTTCTGATTCGTAGACTATAATACAGAGTCAACTTTTTCCTCGATTCGTGATCCAAACTGGTGACTTGGGACACCATAAATTTCTCAAGTGGCGACTCCGACTCTTAATAAATAAATCCCGTTTCGATTGTCCTTTAATTGGAGAAACTCCCTTTACTATGCCCTTTCGAGTGTAGTAGGTAAAAAGGAGGTGTGACAGCTCTGGCGACTCCACTGGTGACAATAACCCAGAACCACAGGTTCAGGGTTAGAAATTCGATCTTAGAATAATTGTTATTTGGCTTTATTCATTATCTGATTTTATTACGTGTTTGGGCCTAATGTGCTAAATGTAGTTTTTTACCGTTTTGATAAATTTTGAACTGTGCATATAAACTGTCTTCTCACGCATCCCCTCTGAGTCTTCTTGAAGTTAAAATTAGGCATTTGCTTGACATAGCCCGCTTTCTTTGAGATAGCCGAGGTGCTTGGCACTCGGTGAAGGATTTTAGTCACACATGTTTTAGGCGGGGAGCACAACCAGTTAAGCCGGAAAGCAATGCTACCGGTACACTGACTCTCCTCGGCTCGAGTTGTCCGCTCGATTAAGCCCGTCTAGATACTTTCTCCAATAAGATGTTAACGTAGAATAACAAAGCCTCATGTCGGATCCCTAGTAGGAACGTTTGTTTGCATCACGTGTATTTGACCTTGGAGACTCAACACAGGGGTTGGGTCTGTCTAGGACAGGTATACCAAAAATGAAACAGACCATCCTGATGCATCTTACGTGCTACTTGCGCATCTGTTTGTCTCGGCTTGCATATTGACCGGCCTCTAGAATAAAAAAAAAGAAAGTGAAAGATAGGTATTTAGAGTTACGAATTCGAGCTTAGATGAATTGGTATAATTGGCTTTGTTTTATCTAATTTTTACATGTTGAGCCCAAATGTGCTAAATGTTGCTTTTACTGCTTTGGTATTCTGTGAATTGTATATAAACTGTGCGAAAACCCTTCTCTTCTTTCTCCTGAGGAGTGCACGCTGGTCGTGACTTCTTTCTGTTAGTGTCATATCCCAAAATAGAACGAGGATTCGGAGGAGTTGCAAAACTGGATGATCTTTTGGTTACCGGTACGCAGTTCCCATACTCGGCTCGAGTTGTCCGCTCGGGTAAGCCAGGTCTAGAACAATAAACCCAGGTTTTGAGAACTAGAATAACTTGACTTCATGCTGAATCCCTAGTAGGAACGTTTAATTGCATCATGTGCATTTGACTTAGGGGACTCAACACAGGGGTTGGGTCCATCTAGGACAGACAACCTGAAACGAAAAAAACCATCCTGCTGCATCCTGTTTGTTTTACGCATTTATTTGCTTCGGACTTGCATGCTGACCGGTGTTGAACTTTGGGAAAATTTGAAAAGAAGAGGAAAAAAATAATAATAGCAGTGTAGAGAGATAATTACCTATTTTTGGAAAAACCAATGTCCAAATAGCTTCAAAACTCTACTGAAATTTTGAAAAAAAAAAGAGAAAAAAAAGAGAAAAAAGAGAAAAAAAGGGAATTATTTTTTGAAAAACAAAACAAAAGAATCTTGTTTTAAAAATTAGTTATTTCCTTGGCCCGAACTACGCTGGTTTGATTCTCACCGGATGTGAGATACGTAGGCAACCCTCATCGGGTCCAACCTCCCCTTTTGCAAAAATCGCCAAAAAATATCAAAAAATAATATTTTCGTCATGAATAAGTCCGATGATCTCGTTTTTGTCAAAAATAGCTGAATGTTCCCGAAAGGAACGCCGGAAGGCTGACTTTGCATAAACGGCCCCCTTTGGTCATTTTTAAGATTTTTGCCGGTTAGCTAACACAACCTTAAAATCTTCATCCCCGAGGTGCTGAAAGACCGTGTTTGCAAAACCAAGTCTTGTATTTTAATTTGAAAAACAAAACAAAAAAAGAGTCAGTGGGCAAGTGAATGCCGTTTGGATTTTAGGTCAAAATAAGCCGATCCAGCTTCGGCAGTATCTTAAACAGTTCTTGCTAAGATCGCCTTAGAGTTGTCGAAAGGCTATTTTCTTAAAAGAACGAACAAGTTTGTAAAATAATCCTCCCCGGCTTAAAAATTCATGTGAAGGGGCCACGTTTGCAAAAATAGCTATTTGGTTAGGATTGGCATATATGGGAAGGAATCTGTTAGTCTATTTTTTATTCGTATTTCTTTTGATTAGAATAAGTGGGTTGTTTGATTTTGTAGATCATCTTTAAACCTTTGAAACCCAGTCGGTTTTGTTGTGAAAATTGAAAATTCCAAAAAATATTTCATTGTTGTCTACCTTTTATCGGCCAGAACTACGCACGGTCTGATTCATGCGGGGTCATGATACGTAGGCAATCCACATAAGATTCGACCACCGCTAGAAAGAAAGAAAAGAAAAGGAAAAGAAAAGAAATAAAATAAAAGAGGGGCACAACTATTAAAAGCCGGAATGACGCATGCAATCGAAGCGAATGGCGTGATAGAAATGGTTAAACTGCCTAGGTGCATTGCATTCCAACGTGTGATTACCTATTTGTTAAATTCTAAAAAAAACTAACAAGTTTGTTGTTCTTCTAGAAATTTCAAGCAGTTAGTTTACTTAGAACGTACTGGCACAACACCATTATCCGACCAGATCAAAGGGACCGATACTAGTAATAATGTCTAGCCCTGATAGAGAAGGAAACATTGAGGTAGAAGAGGTAGACGTACAAGCAATGAAAGATGAGGTGTACAAATTGAAAAAGCAGATGACTGAGATGTACCAAGCTTGGGCAAGTGGTCATCCAGCACCACCCTATCCTACTAACCCCACTTTTCTCCCGACACCCGCCCAATCTCCGGAACGGCTTGTTTCGGACCCATCAATTAACTTTCCTACATATCAACAGCACCAGACCACCGCCTCACGGATGCCCCAAATACCAAAAACAAACCCATACCCTCTACCACCAATTACCCCTATTTTCGTGGCACCTCCACCGGCCATACTCCACAGGTCTTCCAGTGAGCATGTGTTCCAAACTCAGGATCATCATTATTACCCTTCTGAACCCACCTTCAAAGCACCTGAACCATACCATTTCCCTCTTCAGCTTGACAAACCGGCAGAAACCAAAGACAGAACAAGAGTCCAAAGCAGGAAGAAGTGTTTAGAAAAGTAAAGAGCCTAGAGCAACCTTTTCGGAATATGCAGGGTTTAGGTGGCCAAGTCAGTGTGGCATACAAGGATTTATGTTTTTTTCCAGACATTCAACTGCCAGGCGGGTTCAAGATGCCTAAATTTGATCGGTATGAGGGACATGGTGACCTGGTGGCACACCTGCGTGGTTTCTGCAGTAAGATGAGAGGGGCCGGTAGGAAAGATGAGATGTTAATTGCATACTTTGGCCAAAGCTTGAGCGGATCTGCGCTAGAGTGGTATACGAGGCAGGACCCTAGCAAGTGGTACACTTGGGACGACCTGGCACAGGCATTTGCTAGTCACTTCCAATATAATCTTGAGATCATCCCTGACCGTCTCACATTGTTAAAAATCGAGAAAAAGCTCGAAGATAGCTTCAGGGAGTTTGGGTTCCGTTGGAGGGAGCAAGTGGCGAGAGTCGATCCCCCGATGAAGGAAAGTGAAATGATGGATTACTTTTTGCAGACTTTGGAGCCAATTTACTTTGGTCACCTGGTGACATCAGTTAGGAAATCTTTCAATGAGGTCATAAAAATGGGTGGAATGATTGAAGAAGGACTCAAGTCCAATAAGATAATGAGTTATTCGGCAATTAAGGACACCACTCAGGCTATCCAGAGTGGCACGAGAGGTGTGATCGGGAAGAATAAGAGGGAAGATGTCGCAACAATTGAATCCAGAGCTCGGTATGGACCCAGAGGCTCACCTTACCACTACAATCAGCCTCAACCCCAACCAAAAACCTATCCCCGAGCTCCATATAATCCAACTCAATATTATCCTCCGAACAATATCCAGCCATATGTCCAACCACCAGGTCACTTCCTATGGCGAGCGCCAGCACCGCATAACGTGTTCTTGCCTTCACAACATTCTCGAGCACCCAACCCCCAAGAAAACAGGGGCAGGGAGGGAAGCAAAGGAAAAAACATTGTTTCACGCCAATTGGGGAGTCCTACACAAGCTTGTTTGAAAAGTTAAAGCATTCTGGCCTGATTGAGCCACTCCTTGGCTATACTCCAGACCCATATACAAAAGGATTTGATCCTGCTGTTCGATTGATGTAACACTCTAATGTCCAAGGGCATAGCATTGAAGATTGTCGTTCTTTGAAAAAGGAAGTAGAAAGAATGATTCAAGAAGGGGTAACTGTGATCAATGTCAGTGATAGGGAGCACGCGAATCCTCTTGGGAACTTGTTGATTGAAGTTGATGATATTGAAGTTGGTAATGGTCTCGGAAATATTGATGCATAACTCAGTGGCTAGGATGTCGTGCTTGCTAATTGGAAAGACGCTCCATCTCTTGGTCAGCCGGAATGGAGTTTTTGGTGGTTTATTTTGTTATCATTTCTGTTGTCCGGGTTACTTCCAGGGTTGTAATCCGGATATTGTCTTGCAACTCAAACCCTCGTATCATTTCATTTTGTCTAGCTTGTTTAGTCATAGTAGTTTGTTTAGTGTTATCCAGGTGTTCCGACGTTGTACTCCAGTTGTGTTGTTTGTTTTCTGATACGAACCGTTTCACCGTTTGTCTAATGCAAATTTCGGTCTTTTGTTACCTCCAGTCCTCTTCTTTGTTTAGTTATTTTTATCATTTTGTTTTGTCTTTTGTTTAGCACCGATTCTAGTGACATGACATGCACTCATAATTCTCAGTCCGATATCTGAAAACCGGTTTAGTCAAGAAGCAACGAGATCATTTTGCAAATAAAAACAGTTTGAGATCATTTGAAGCCCGAACTATGTGAAGCTGGGGCAAGTAAAACATAAGGAAAACATAAAATCAAGTTGGCCATATTGACAAGGGGACCGTTCATGGTAATGAAAGTGAGAGTGTTGCCCAACGGTGTTTTAAAAATGACAGATGAAAAGGCGAATGTGTGGATATGGTTATCAAGTCTGGCACAATCAGAAGATGTTGCGAATGTTTAATTGTGTTGTTTGCACTTGGCATAATTGTGTTATCCTTCGTTAACCCGTTGAGCCTTATTTATTTTCTTTCATACCCCTCTTTCGGAATCAGTAACAATGATTAGAAACACACATATGAAGGATAAGAAAAAAAAAGAGAAAACAACAAAGCAACAGAAAAGAAAAAAAGATAAAAGAAAAGAAAAAGAAAAAGAAATAAGTGAAAAGGAAAACAACAAGGAATTGGGAACTACGTTTGACCTGATTCCTCAAAGAGGATACGTAGGCGCTTCACGGCTCGGTCATAGTGTAACAAAAATCCAAAAGTCCCCAAGCAAGAAACTGGGGCAGAAGTTGTGGTTGTTGTAAGAAATCTGATTCCGAATGTTGTAATTTTGAACCCATTTGATTTGTTTTGAGCCTTTTATACCTTTTTCTTTCCAACCCCACCCAAAATCCCACATTACGGTCCAAAGAAAGACCTTCCGATCAGTCTTCGAGAGATGCCAAGTTAAAACAGGCAAAGGTAATTCATGTGAGGGACACCACTCTAGTTCAAGCAGGAAAATAAAAAATGAGAGAGTCTTATTGGTAAAAACCTTCACAGGCACCTTGAGGCGACGGTAGGTTGAGAGAAAGGAAAATGAGCGAGGCTTGATGGTGAAAATACTTCGGGCACTACAAGTCGAATAAGGAATGTGAACCAGATTGGACAATAGGAGCATTGAAGCCCAGTTTCATGGCTGAAAAGTACAACAAGAGTTGAACATCAGATTTGCTTGACAGAATAGGCCACAGGTGCATGTCATGGTCATTAGAGTCAGTAGTCACATCCGATAGGTTTCTACTTTGTAGTTTTCTTATTAGGAATCATCTCTTTCCTTTACTCTGTTCCTTTTGTCTTGTTTATTTCCTCTCTCTGAGTCTGTTTGGTCAGAACAAGTGAGAAATGACTTCAAAATTTGCCACCAGCTTTCCAATTGCACAAAATGGGATCTGGTTAGCATATCTAAGCGTCATAAGACCGGAAAGAACAACAAGCGCATTAAGCTGGTATCAATCAACATGCTTTGGGGTTCACTCGAGACACAAAGATGACAGAAAAAGAGGGTAATCAATAAATAGACAAGATGGTCGAATGGAAATCAGTTATCATGGGAGATATATGGGGTCGGATAAAGAGACTAGAAAAAAAAAGTTAGGAATCCTGCAGCTAAGGATCAGTCAGAAGGATGGAAATGTTCAACCAAGTTCAAGGCAGTCAGACGAAGTAGAGCATGGAAAGGAGAAAACCATCCCCAGCAAGAGTGTCAAACCAACCACCATATTTAAACTCATAATTTTTCTTTGTTGAAATAGGGATGAAAGCTATGTTCATATCAAAGCAATGGAAGCTGGAAAGTTTCAGGTGTAATGCGCCAATTCTGCTTACGCAAAGGCTATTTAGAAGATCACACATTACCCCTAGGAGACGCACTTCCTAGTTCAAGTTTTTCAAGTCATATTCTGTTATGGGAAACGCACTTCCTAAATTGAGTTTCAGCCCTAGGAGACGCACTTCCTAGTTTAAGTTTTTCAAGTCATATTTTGTTATAGGAGATACACTTCCTAGTTTGAGTTTCACCGCTAGGAGACGCACTTCCTAGTTTGAGTTTCACCCCTAGGAGACACACTTCCTAGTTTAAGTTTCTCAATTCATATTTTGCTATAGGAGACGCACTTCCTAAGTTGAGTTTCATCCATAGGAGACGCACTTCCTAAGTTGAGTTTCATCCCTAGGAGATGCACTTCCTAAGTTGAGTTTCACCCCTAGAAGACGCACTTCCTAGTTTAAGTTTTTCAAGTCATATTTTGTTGTAGGAGACGCAGTTCCTAAATTGAAAGTTCATTCATAGGAGACGCACTTCCTAAATTAATAGTTCATGCATAGGAGACGCACTTTCTAAATTAAGATTTCATTCATAGGAGACACACTTCCTAAATTAAGATTTCATTCATAGGAGACACACTTCCTAGTTTAAATCATTGATATTTCGCTCTAGGAGACGCACTTCCTAAGTCTATTTTCACCCATAGGAGACGCACTTCCTAAGTTTATTTTCATCCATAGGAGACGCACTTCCTAAATTAAGGTTTCATTCATAGGAGACACACTTCCTAGTTTAAATCATTGATATTTTGCTCTAGGAGATGCACTTCCTAAGTTTATTTTCACCCATAGGAGACGCACTTCCTAAGTTTATTTTCACCCATAGGAGATGCACTTCCTATTTTAAATCATTGATATTTCGCTCTAGGAGACACACTTTCTAAGTTTATTTTCATCCATAGGAGGCGCACTTCCTATGTTTATTTTCACACATAGGAGACGCATTTCCTAAGTTTATTTTCACCCATATGAAAAGCACTTCCTAAATTAAGATTTCATTCATAGTAGACACACTTCCTAGTTTAAATCATTGATATTTCGCTCTAGGAGACGCACTTCCTAAGTTTATTTTCACTCATAGGAGACGCACTTCCTAAATTAATAGTTCATGCATAGGAGACGCACTTCCTAAATTAAGATATCATTCATAGGAGACACATTTCCTAGTTTGAGTCATTGAGATTTTACTCATAGGAGACGCACTTCCTAAATTAATAGTTCATGCATAGGAGATGCACTTCCTAAATTAAGATATCATTCACAGAAGACGCATTTTCTAGTTTGAGTCATTGAGATTTTACTCATAGGAGACGCACTTCCTAAATTAATAGTTCATGCATAGGAGACGCACTTCCTAAATTAATAGTTCATGCATAGGAGACGCACTTCCTAAATTAAGATATCATTCATAGGAGACGCATTTCCTTATTTGAGTCATTGAGATTTTACACATAGGAGACGCACTTCCTAAATTGATAGATCATTCATAGGAGGCGCACTTCCTAGTTTGAGTCACTAAAATTTCACCCATAGGGGACGAACTTCCTAAATTGATAGTTCGTTCATAGGAGACGCATTTCCTAACTTGAGTCATTGAAGCTTTACCCACGGGAGACGCACTTCCTAATTTGGTTCATTCAGGTTTTATTTTAGCAAACACATTTGCTAGTCAAAGTTTCTTGGTTTTACTCGTAGGATACACACATCCTAGTCTACTCTTTAGTTTACTCTCATCATCGCATCAGTAGTGTAAGTGGTCTATGACTTTGCTAACAACTCACAAATCTACCCGGTGCAAACTGGGGCAGAAAATTTTGTCTGTTTTATTTGTTTTGATTGCATGTACCCACCTGGAAAGCAAGGGAACACAGAAAGTTCAGCAATCGGGTATCCACCTGAGGAAAAGAGAAGGAATAAATTTCAATCTTTACATTTCAAGTTTTGAAGTCGGGAGCCCGCCCATATAACAGAGGAATACATTTCAGTCTTTACATTTCAAGTCTTGAAGTCAGTAACCCGCCGGGAGAGCGAAAGGTTATGACAAAAATCCCCAGCATAAATTCAAGTTCAGCAATCAGAAGGAAGCGACAGTGGTCGGAATAAAGCAGTTCAAGCTTCGAAGGAAAATAATTCGAAGCTCAAAAGAAGGAAATAAACAGTCCAAGTTCGGCAATCAAGAGAAGCCGACGAGTCAAGTCAGAAATAGAGAAACATCAAAGGAAACACAAGTCAGGAAGACATCAAAGCAACAAGAGACACAAAAGCAAGTATAAGAGCTAGATAAAATTTTGTAACTCGTAGACTGGTTTAGTCTAGCTTCTTATTTTCTGTTTAGCACGGTGTAATAAGGAGGTCGGTAAGTAGTAGCAGCAGCCGCAACAGCAGTAACAACAAAAGCAAAGTTCCACGGTAGTCCCAGCTGCCAAAACTTCTCGAACTACATTGACCTGATTCCCTTTTAGCCAGGGATATGTAGGAGACCTTTTGAAGCAAAGGTTCGGTCAAATCTTTTCAAAAAAATGCTTCACACAGAGTACTCAAACGGGCAAAAATCACTCGTATCCGCTCACTTTATCTTTGCACGAAAACTCTTCGTGTTTTCGGGCAAAGAGGGGCAGCTGTGAGCACGTGATTTTTGCCCTATATGAGAATTACTCGCAAAAAATTCAAAAATAAAATAATTTTGTTTGTTTGCAATTTTGTGGCTTTTGTGTTATTTTTCACTTATTGTGTGTGCATGTCTATTTGTTTAAATTAATGAAAATACAAAAAAATATGTTGCATTTGAATTCTAGGATTTGATTTTACTATTAGGAGTAATCAAGTGTGCTTTACAAAATTAAAAAATCACAAAAATATATATTGCGTGATTTTATTTGTAATTGGTGTTTAATTTTGTGTGATAATTATTATCAAGGGTTAATTAGTATTTTTCTGAAGTAATTTTGGTTTTTACAATTTAATTTAGAATTTTGGTAATTAGGAATTAAAAAAGGAAAATAAAGAAAAGAAAGAAATGAAATAAAGAGCAAAATCGGAACTGGGCCAAAAATTGAGATTAAAATCAGGCCCAAATCACCCCTTGTGCCCAGTCCAAAACGGCTGGTCTCACAGACGTCCCGAACGACGTCGTTCTGTCACGCCCAATCTGGGCCATTAATATCACTTGATCAACGGTCCAGATCGTCCACCCTATAACCCATATCCAGCCCGACCCGTTACTATCTCTCAACCCGCCCCCTCATTAAACCAGACGACACCGTTTACCCTCCTCTGTTCAATCTGGATCGTTGGTTCCATTTGATCCAACGGTTTGGATTGATCCTCTAACTTACTATATATTACTAAAACCATACCCAGCCTCTCCCCCCCCCCCCAAGCCAACCCCCTTCATCGTCTCTAAGCTCTCAGAGACACCCCAAATCCCACCACCGTAAACCACCATCGACCACCCACCGAAAATCGCCTCATGGCGGTTCGGTGGTCCAAAAGACCCCATCTTCACACCCTGAACTCGCCTCAACCCCCCCATTCCAAATCCCTACTCCATCATCCTCGAATCATCCCCGAGTTCTTCGAATATTAGATCGAAGAACTGACCCAAACCTCACCTTGTCCATTTGACCCCAAATCAACACCATGCCACCCCTGGACCTCCTTCATCACTCAAAGGTCGTTGGTTCCCTTCGAGTCACCCCGGGACTCCTCGAATAATGAATCCAAGCTAGTAACCCTAGCGCCGCCCTAAAAATCCTTGGTGGCGGCGCCATCACCAAACCCTCCCAGAGTCACACCCAATAATCCCATTGACCTCCTCGCTCCTAATCCATAACCAACTTGGCTTGAATCCTCGTAAAACTCGTTGAATGGCGGAGGGATCAGCGTTTCGATACTATTTCGATGTTATCAGGATCGAATGGGTTTCTAGTTAGTGTTATAAGCCTATTTCTGACGAAATAGACGTATAATACTAACTGGAAACCAATTTCGAACAACATATTAATTGGAATTCAGTCTATAGAGTCTGAGGTATTTCTTCTCTTTTTCTTATTTTTTATTTTTTCTTTTGATTATCTCTCTGATTTAGTGTCATAGGAATTCATCGTTTTATCATTATTTTCTCCCTTCTCCATCAGACCATTTATTTGGTCAAGTTTTCTCCTGATTTATCAACATATGTTATGAATTGTTTCATCGATTAATTCATTCGTATTTGTATTTTAGTATTTCTCGTCAAATTATTTGATGTCGACTGTTTTGTTCTCAGCCTCTGGGCTCCTTTCAGTATATCCTCACTGCCCCTATATTTTTCGTGTTTAAGAATTAATCTAAAAAATAATGATTGTTGTTGTTGTTATTGGTTTAAATTGTTTTAGTTTGTATGATGCATAATTCTTTTCTTTCCATTGTCTATCATCTTTGCGTATGAATTCAGTATTTTTTTCAGTGTATTCATAGTGTCCATTTGTTCTTATTTTATGTTAGTTTGTCCCCTAAAACACTAAATCCTTCATTCTGTTGTAACATTGTGTGATCTAATTTGAGGTCGATGTTTAAACTGTTGATTGAAACTTCTATTTAGTATCAATGTTCTGTTATGTTCTGTGATTTTGATTAAGATTCAGTTTATTCCATTTATTAATTAAGAATCAGTTTAGTTGGTCAATTGTTATGATTGTTCATTTAGGTGATTTGGTTATAGCTCTTACAGTCTGAAGGGGAGTGGGTAAGGCAGTGATATCAGGGACTTTAGGAGGGTAATTTGGGAATTGAAAAGTTGGAAAATGTTTAGTTTAGTGGTCTGATAGGTAGGCACTATAAAACTTAATGGAAAAGTCGAGGGACAATTTTAAGTGGGATTGAATAGCCAAAAGATACTAATAGTGGAAGACAACACTTGCTGATTTTAGGGGACTAAAATAGGCTCTATTGATTAAATCAAAAGGCACTAGGATAATGGGGTAATTAAGAAATGAAAAGTAGAATTCAAAATAGAATATGCACTAGCAGGATGCCTCTTTAAAAAGGTTGAAAATCAGAAAGAATGGAGGGGTCTCTTCTTGGCCAGTTGAAAAAGAAAAAGGAGAGAAAAGCAGACTAAGGTTAGAGATACCCTGAAAATTTGTCAAGTTTGAAAATACCAAAATCATTGCTACATTGTTTCCTAGTTTCTAATTTGATCAAGTTTTCTTCTATTCTGAGGGCTGAAGCTCATCTGAAGTACGCTGGTGGGATTTCAAAGGGTTTTATGGTCTAATTAAGTTAGTGGTGGGTAGGGCTTAGTCTGTTGATATTGTTCAGTTGTTTGCTGGTCCATTATTGGTTTAACTCAAGATCAATTGAGTCTATTTGGGTGTTGAATGTTGCTGTCTGGTTTTACAAACTTCCTGGGCTTGTGTTCGTGGCTATTTGGAACTTCAAATTGTTGTTGTGAACTGATGTTGTATTACTGTTGCAGAGCTGCTGATCTCCTCTTCTTTTTGCTGTAATTCGATTACCAAGTACACATCTTCGAATCACCTCGATGTAGCTTGAGTTAAAGTTGAAAGGAAAGTGTCCACTGGACCTTGCTCATTTGGATGCCGTCCATTGTTTTACAATTTGATAGTTGCCAGTTAAATGAATGCAGTATTTATTTTGCATTATTAGAATAACTATTGGAACTGTAAGTGGACTGTTCTTGGATCGATAGCCTGCAGACTGTTTATTCAGTTTTACTCATCTTTAAGAGTATGTGAACTATGTAGTCAACAGTTTTTAATTTGGCCTAGTTGATATTGTCAGTATAGTATAATATAATGTAGTGTAGTTGAATTGTTTTTTTAGTAACTGTAAAAAATTAGATTCATGTTTCAGCATGCATATGTAATAACTGTGAGGCCATCTAGGTTCGATTTAGGAATCAATAGCGTAGTTTATAATCAGAATTAAAATCAAAGAGGTAAAATCCTAAGCGTTGAGAGTTGGTTTAATGGCGTTAATTCGAGTTGTTAATTAAGTTGCTATTACTAGTGTCAAAATCCAAACCATGTCTTCGTTACAAATTGACAAGTACACTTGGTATAACTGAAAAGGATTTTTAGTGAATAAATTGTGTAAACCATGGAGACCTTGGCCCGTTCGTACATTAATTAATGAGGATTTTTCTTTTATTACTATAGACAAAAAAGAACTCCCAAGAAAATCGCAGTTTACTTTAAGTTGCCTTTAATAATAAAACAAGACGAGCCTTTCCAAATGAAAAAAAAATTTAAAGATTGCGGGGCCCTCGTTAAATGTATATATTAAATACTCAGATTTCGGTACGGGCCGTTTAGCGAATTTCATGGCCTTCCCCAAAATAATAATGTGGTAGTCTTTTTTGGCACGTATTTTAATAACATTACCTCCATAAACTCGGGTGCACATTTATGTGACTCAAATCCAAATCTCAACGGAGTCGAAATGTGTCAATAAACACGAGTACATTGATGTGACGTGGTTTGATACGCGTCTTTCACGACGTTGCAATTCTCATTAAAATAAAATAATAATAAAAGCGGTAAAAAGTTAAAATTTACACATAAATTCATCATGTATAAAAATCAGATAATTTAAGCCGAATATAACAGTTAAGCGACCGTGCTAGAACTAAGGAACTCGGGAATGCCTAACACCTTCTCCCGGGTTAACATAATTCCTTATCCGGATTTCTAGTTCGTAGACTGTAATACGGAGTAAACTTTTTCCTCGATTTGGGATTCAAACTGGTGACATGGGACACCATAAATCTCTCAAGTGGCGACTCCGACTCTTAATAAATAAATCCCATTTCGATTGTCCTTTAATTGAAAAAACTCCTTTTACTACGCCTTTCCGGTTGCAGTAGGTAAGAAGGAGGTGTGACAGGGAGAACTCAAGAATGGTGAAATGATGGCTTCAAGCTAAGTGGGAGAGTCCCACCGATTGTGATTGGGCTTTATGATTAACTACTTGTGTGATTTTTGGTTATTCGCATATTGATGGATTATTTCAGCTATGAGAAAAGACCATAAATGGTAATTCCAGCAAATGAATTATTGGAGGCATGCGGTGGTTGGCTCATGTCTTGACTTGGAAAAAGGTTTAGGATTTATGCCTTGTATGGACACAAGTTTCAGAGAAACTGATTTTCGCCAGGTGCCTCGCCGAGAGAGTATTCGTGTGTTATAAGATCTTTGGAGTGAGTTATGTTCGGGACCAAGTCAGAGTGGGTGGCTCTCAATAATGGTCCCAGTGAATTCAGAAGTTAAAGTGTGGTGCTCGATGACTTCGAGTCTATAAGTACAGTTAAGAATCAAGCTTTGTAGTAGTTTATGGGAAGAGGCACTGAATGTTCTATGAAATTTTGACTTGTGGTGTAGCATCTGAAAGATATGAAATAGTTCAAGGGATTTGAGACAGCCTGGTCTCGTGATTCAAGGACACTCGGGGTGAGTGTAGATGGAGTATGTTATATGTTGAATGGAGTTAGTCTTATTTTTAAGGCAAGCAAGGAGGAATTGGAAGAAGGTAAATTGACTAGCCATAGTTGAATTGGCATATTGGGGCCTGTGATCAGTTCGGTCCGCGAGATCAAGTTACGTGTATGAATTGTGAGAGTATGTGGGAGGCCTGTCGGTCGCCGTGATCGATGATTTATCAGGGGCATTCTTCTGTTGTGGCTTGTTATGTGGAACCAGATTCCGGAAGGGCTATAGTGGCTTGGACCACTACTTGCATATTTGCACATTTTACGGTTATGGAAAATTACCTTTGTATTGCTATGATTCTCCTGAAGTGAGTTAAGTGAAAAGTTCGTATATGCTGAAGTGTTAAAGTATTAATGTTTTCGGAGTTATGATGAAAAATCGTGTTCTATGGTATGTTGGCACATTGGGTGCAGTGAGTAGCATGGAAATACGAAGTGAGGATCAAGGTTGCAGTTCAGTGTTGACAAGGATGTCATGGGCTCGGATGAGCAAGGAAAGGGTTGAATGATTAGAGTAAATTGGAATTGTCCTCAGCGTCACCTGAGATCGATGTGCTGTGGAAGAGGTTTTGCATCTTGGTTAAGGATTCTGGATCGCTTTTCAGCATTAGTGCGTCCGATGATTTAGATGTGCGGACCCGTTATTTATTTCGGAAGATTGTGGGAGTGTGTCCCACTGGAAGATTGTATAAGTGTGACATATAGTCACTTGATTGGCTAAAGATTTAAACCAAGCATGAGGATTTTGGTAATATTATTAATTTGAGAATTTATGCCTGGAGGGCACCTTGTTTATTGGGTTATGAATCGAGGAGGTTTGCTCCGGTTATGACGGTTGTTCTCGTGTGTTATGAGAAGAAGGAAATATTAGTATGGACCTTTGAAAGGTCATTGGCTTAATTTGATATGATCAGGATCGACTTGAGGTCGGTGGATGGATTTAAATGTGAATTTGGGCTTTATGACAGGCCAGTTGTATTCATTTCAGTAATGCGCTCCTTATGGAGTAGTCACGGTGTCATCTCATTGTCAGATATTTCATAAAGTGATACATTGCGCCGTGTGAGTTTTGAGACGGCCTGAGAAAATGTGTATGTGTTGAGGTTCCGCATTGCGATGATGTTAGGTGAGCAGGATGGCTCTTGAGACTTAGATTTTATATCGCATCTCAGTTGTGCTTGAGTTTTGTAGCCTATAGCGCTATGTGTTTTCTCACGGACGGTATTATGCACTTAGCGTGCTTACGATCGAAATTCGGTTTTTTTTTTATTGTAATGAGCAGATATAGCTCGAAGTGCAATCTCCTTATGTGAGATCTATATTTGTATCGGGTGGCACGCTGTCATGGGTATGTTATCTAGATCGGGTTACGCTCCGCAACAGTATGATGTCGAGTCTAGTTTTCTACATGCTATTTCTTTGTGTGTTTCGCTTCCTATCGTTTAAACAAAGTCCGTACTAGTGCGGGGGTTAGGTAATTCCTTCTAGAGTTTGATTTTCGTTTGTGTTGTGTTCGGATTGGTGGCCTATTTGCACATTGTGGGGTCATATGAGACTTGTGATCGCATTCAGAGTGGCTTATTGCCTGAGCAGTTATACTGGGTGAGACGAGATTATGGGATTTAAGATCAGTGCAACCTAATTATATGAAGTATATTAAGGAGCGAAGATCGTTATTTGGCTCAGAATGTGGTAATGTTTCTTGTCAGAAGAATAGACTCGATGATTGGTTGACTTGGCAGTTGATTATGAATTTCGGCATCTCATCCGTCGTGGCGGTATTGTAATAATTAGAATAAGACCTATGTAGGTCATGAGGTGCAATGGGAGCATCAGATTCGTGGAATTTCGATTAATTCAAAGAGAATGTTATTGTGGTCCTATGAGTAAAGTGATGCAAAATGGTGAATTCAGCAGAGTTATACAGTCGTGTTTGAGTACAGCGTATAGTGATTGATATGGTGATCGTATGTTGGAAACAGGCCTAGCATAGAATTTCGGATGTTGGAATTGGGATCTAAGGCTTAATTTCTTGAATAAAAGGGAGTATCTTCAGAACTTATCGAGCTAATGTGCTCAACTGGGTTGCCATAGCACGGGAAGGCGCTTGAGGTGCTAAACAGTGATTTTAGACTACTCCAGTGTAGTTCTGAGCACGTTTGAGGACGAACGTATGTTTAAGTGGGAGAGAATATAACGACCCGACCGGTCGTTTCGAGCCCTAGTGCGTCGTTTAGCAGTTTGAGGCCATGAGTAGCTTCATTTCAAGAATTTTGACTTGTTCGCATGGTCGAAATTTAAATTCAGGAAGATCGAAGTTAAATTTAGATGAAAATTCTCATTTGAGAAGCTTAAAGCTTTAGAGTAAACGACCTCAGAATTAGGATCTGAAGGTTCCATCAGGTTCGTATGATGATTTCAGACTTTGGCGTATGCCCGGATTGGGTTTTGGATAACCTGAGAGCGTTTTGGCGCATATTGTGGAAGTTAGCATTTTAGAAGGAATTTCTTAAGTTTGTCTTGAAGTGCATTTCAGTGTTATCAATGTTCAATTGGGATTTCGAGTCTGGGAATAGTTCCGTATGGTGATTCTAGAGTTGGGAGCGCGATCGGAAGTGAATTCGGAGATCCGTAGGTCCTTTTGGAGCAATTTGGCTAAAGTTAGAATTTGAAGGTTTTTGAGGAGTTTGACCGGAGGTTGACTTTTTATATCGGGGTCGAAATCCCATTCCGAAAGTTGGAGTAGGTCCGTAATGTCAAATATGACTTGTGTGCAAAATTTGGGGTCAATCGGGCGTGATTTGATAGGCTTAAGCATCAGAAATAGAAGTTGGAAAGTTCAAAGTTAATAAAGCTTGGATTGGAGGTTGATTGATGATTTTAACGTTGTTTCAGGTGATTTCAGGCCTCGAACAAGTCCATAATGTGTCTTGGGACTTGTTGGTATGATTGGTTGAGGTGTCGGGTCCTCGGGTGGATTCCGGGTGGTTAACGGATCAAAATTGGAATTTGGAAGAGGGCTGAAGCCATCTGGTTGCTGGTATTTTCGCTTCTGCGGTTGGTTGACCGCAGAAGCGAATGGGGAGCCGTAGATGCGGTTTTTGGTCCAAAGCTTGAGGACCGCAGATGCGGTCTAAATTCCGCAGAAGTGGAACCGCATCCGCGGAAGGAGCATCGCAGAAGCGGAAGAGGGCATGTTGGAGAGGACCGCATATGCAGTCAAAGTTCCACAAAAGCGGGACCGTATCTGCGAGAACGGATCGCAGAAGCGAAATGGGGGGTTCAGTGGCAGCCGCAAAAGCGACTTGTTTTTCCGCTAAAGCGGAACCACATAAGCGGTTATATTTCCGCAGAAGCGGAAACAGCTGGGGAAGTGTAATGTTTTAAGTTCGGGGTTGAGCTCATTTCAACCCCATTTTTCTTCCATTGGAGTCGATGGGGAGCAACTTGGGGATGCCATTTTCGTCACTTGTCATGAGGTAAGTAATCTATGCTAGCTTTGAGTTAAATACAAGGTTTATACATGGATTTAGGCATAGAAATTAGTATAAAAATTGGGCTTTTGGTGGAAAACCTAGAAAATCATATTCTTGGAATTTATCCACAATTTTGAGTATGGAATTAAGAGAAAATTGTATATTTGAGTTCCTAAGGTCATGGGTAACCTTTATCTTCGAGAAATTTCGGATTCCGGGGACGTGGGCCCGAGGGAATTTTTGTCAACTTTTCGTTCGGGGTTAGGAATTGTTATAAACTGGGTTGTAAAGTATAATTGAGCATATATTAATGGATTTATATGATCGTTGACTAGTTTGGGAGCATTGTGCATTGGTGCAAGTCTTCGGAAGAATATAGAATGCCGGTTGTGGATCTTCGGAGCGAGATAAGTCCCCTTTCTAATTTTGCGAGGGGAAATTTACCCCATAGGTGAATTGAATGATTATGTGCTCCTATTTGTGGGGGCTACGTACGCACGAGGTGATGAGAGTCCGTGCGTAGCTACTATTATGCTATTGTCCGGGTAGTTAGGACCCATCAGGATGTTATACTTGAATTAATTATGAACCCATCGATGACTTGGATTGTTTAAATCACCCTTAATTAGTAAACGAATTTTAAAAGAGATTAAACATCATTTCCTAAATCGTTAAGCAGAGAATTGGTTTATTTGGATAATTATTCCCTGATAAAATTCTAATTGACTATCTGAGCATGTATCTTATATTATGTGTACCTGCGTCGCATGGATGATAAGTGAGCAGGGTGATTGTCTATTTTATGTTGACCGCTTCACATGGATGATTCGCAAGCGGGGGTGATAGATCACATTTAAATTAATAAATGGATTTCTAAAAAGACTTAAGCTTCATTTTCTCAAATTATTGAAGAGAAATGGCCTTTCTTGGATGATTGCTCCTTGTTGATTTCTTGACTGATTGTCTGTCTGTGTGTGTTTATTTTGGAACGGGCCGAACGCTTCGGCAAATTAATAGATGCATCTATAGGCGCGTCGTCGACCCTTGGCAAGTGCACATTTATTTCTGTTGGATCGGGCCGTCGCCTCGGTATGATTTGCGCATGCTTATATTGTTGCCTGGACTTATTTAAGTTGTTACATGCCTCACAATGGCTCGAGATCATATTGTTAATAATGAAAAGAAATCTTGGAAATTTCCTATGAAGGAATTATGTGTCTTGCTTGTTTCCTCTATCTAGATTAACATCATGTCTAAAAATATAAATCCACTGTTTAATATGTATATTAAGGATAAATAACCATTGGACTATTAGAGAGTGTCAGAGTTGACCATCTCGTCTCTACTCCTTCGGGATTAGTCGGGATACTTACTGAGTACACGTTCATTATGTACTCATACTACACTTCTATGGATTTTTGTTGCACAGGTATATATACCTCTAGCAGCATATTGGGCGTAGCAGCATGGATTACGCTGGGACTAGGAGAGCCGCATCATTTGAGGCGACCGTAGCTAGGGTAGTCCCTTCCAGTGTACTGTATTTACTTTCCGCCTACTATATTCCGGGTGGATATTGTATTTTATTTCTCTTATCAGTAGTTGCTCATGTACTTTTGACACCAAGTTTCTGGGATGGTTTACAGCAGATTTGTATTAATTGTTATTATTTAAATTTGAATTCAAGTAGTGAACTTTTATTTATAAAAATGGAAGGAAAAACCTTAGATTTTCAAAAGTATTAAAAGAGGAATTAATTGATAATTTAGTTGGCTGGCCTGACAGAGGTGTCCGATGCCACCATGACCCTTATTGGATTTTGGGTCATGATAATGATGTAGTTAGAACTATGGCATTATATATACATATATATATATATATAGGAGATTGAACTTACTATACATGTTTTGGCCCTCAATGGCAAGTCAGGGGTTACAAGTTGACTCTTATCCCTCTAAGTGATACTATCTCATTGTTATGTTTCATTTCTTCCTTACCTACTCAGTCCATTCTTCGTACTGACATCCCTTTGCTTGCAGACTGTGAGCACGTGATTTTTTCCTCACATAAATTACTCCCACAAAATTAAAATAAAAATTGTTTGTTTTATTGTGTGCATTTTTGTGAATTTTTCGTGATATTTTTAGTAATTGTTTGCGTTTGTGTGTGCATGTTTATTTTCTTAAATTAATGAAAATACAAAAAGATGTTGCATTTGCATTCTAGGATTTAATTTTACGATTAGGAGTAATCAAGTGTGCTTTACAAAAACGAAAAAATCAAAAAAATAATGTAATTTGCATTTTTTAGCCTTTAATGTCCAAATTATGTGATTTTATTTTTAATTGATGTTTAATTTTGTGTGATAATTATTATTAGGAGTTAATTAGCATTTTTAGTTAATTTTTTATTTTTATGATTTAATCTACAATTTTTGGTTTTAATTTAGGAATTAAAAAGGAAATAAATAGAAAAGAACAAAAATAGGAAGAAAACCGGATTGGGCCAGTCCAAAATAACCCCAAAACTAGGCCCAAAACACCCCTTACCCGGTTCTATTAAGCTGGCTAAACGACCGTCCAAACGACGTCGTTTTTGTCACGCTCGATCTGAGCCATTGGATTAAATTAATCAAACGGTTGAGATCTCATATCCCTTACCCGTCTTAATGTCCCGATCCATTCCCGCGCCCGGTCTGCCCCATAATCCTCCAAACGATGTCGTTCCTGTGTTAATGATCAATCCAGGCCTTTGATCTTAATTGATCCAACGGCCAGGATCAATTCCTCCCCATACTATATATTCCCAACTCAGACCCCACACCCCCCAAGCTAACCCCCCCTCGTCGTCTCTAATGATCAGAGACCCCAAACAACCCTCCGCCTCACACCGCCGCTGACCGCCCGCTGGAAATTGCCCACGGCGGCGATCAACGGCCAAACCTCCCCAAAATTACACCACTTCTTCACCATAATCTCCTCATCTCCAATCCACTACCAGTTTCCTTCGAATCCCAACCAGCCCCTTCGAATAATCAATCGAAGGTCAGTCCAAAAACCCTAGCCTATCTGTTTGACACCAAGTTAACACCATACCCCCTTTAGACCTCCCTCATACCAAAACCAACCTTAGTTTCCTTCGAATCCCAACCCCCTTCCTCGAAAATCGAATTATAGTCAAGAACCCTAGCGCCACTACAAAATCCCTTGGTAGCGGCGCCACCTCCAAACCTTCCCAAATCAACACCAGTTGACCACCATGACTCCCTCTTCCTTAATCCGTAGCCAGTTTCCCTCGAACGCTGTTGGTGAGTCTCGAACAAATGCCTTCGAGTAATGTTCTGAAGCTGGTTTAGAGACTGAGGTCAAAATAGACCTTAGTTGAGTGCTCTCGTTCGAGAACACTCGACTAGGGTCCATATTGGCCCCAAGTACAAAAGACATCAGAAGTTCAAACCCATGCCCCGTTTGATTGGTAGGTTTTCATTTTTATTTCCTTTTTCTATTAGTTTTGTTTAGTAAATTCATCCTCTACTCATTTATTATTTTTTGTTTGTTTAAATGCTTTGGTGCTTACTCTGTTTCTTTTTTGTTTTCCTGAATAATTCGAATAAGTCAGTGTCAATCATGCTTTGTATAAAACCATGATTACTTCTGTAATTGTCTGTTGTTTATTATTGGTTCAAATAGTTTCATTTTGTGTGATGTTTGTTTTCTTTCTATTTGTTGTTCATCATTGTATATGAGTTCAGTTTGTTTTTCGTTCAGAGTATATTACAATGTTCATACACTTTGTTTAGTTCAGAATCATGTTAGTTTGTTTCCTGAACTTTCATCTCTGTTTTGGTGTTATCTAACCCGATTCGAGTATCGAACTTGAATTGTAATTTGAGTTTCTTGAATTGAGTCTAAATGTTTGTTCTGATTGAATCCAACCTTATTCAGTTATCCCAATGTGATTGATTAGGAATTAACCTAGTTTCCCTTATTAGGTGTATTGGTTATAGTTGTTGTAGTTTAATTGATTGATTAGGGAAGCTGGGGTAAGACATTAATTTCAGTAGTTTCAGGGGGTATTTTAGCGAAATAGAATACATGAATAAATGATTAAGGGCTGCTGAATATTTAAAGTCTGTTAGTGGAATCATTTGAGACATTCCTAAGTGGGTTTGTGAAAAGATAATAGACATATATTAGTGGGAAAGACACTTGCTATTTTTAAGGATTAAAGTGGTGCAATGGCTAATGACTTTTAAAAGAAAATATAGTGGAAAATGCACTAAGGGGATACCACTAAAAGGGGCCTAAAAATCTGGACAAAAAGGAGATTGAAAACTTATAAATAGGACATATTTCTGATAGCCTAGGGGGGAAGAGACTTTTCAGATTCTGAGAGCAAAAGAAAAACTTAAGGAAAACCAAAAAGCTAAGATTGAGGAAGGCTGGCTTTTAATTCCTGAAGGTTAAATACTTTGAGAGCTTAGGACCAGTCTGTTGAAGAGTATAAGCCAACATTGTTCCATCGAAGTGTTGGCCTAGTTTTTGTTTAATCCAAGTCCAGTTGAGTCCCTTTTAGGTGTTGATTATTGTTGTTGGGTTTTACAAGTCATTTCGTGCTTTGGTTTGAGTGTGTTTCTTGTTTGGATTGGCTGTTTTTGGTTTTACAACTTTTCTGGGTTTGAACCTGATTGATGTTGCTGCTGGTTGTTGGTTGTTGTTGCTGTGGTACTTTCTGCTGACCTTTCTTCTTCTTCCATTTGTAAACATTTCCAGGTACATGTCTTTGAATCTCAACATCATGTAGAGTGTAGCTGAAATAAAAGGAAATGGAAGTCCAGCTTAACTGGAAGCTTCAGTAGTTACTGTATTTTCTTCATAATCGAGTATAATGGATTGAATTGTAATGGACTGTTTAGACTATTAATGTATAGTAGACTGATCGAATTAGACTGTGTTGAATTACTTCGTGTTAGTGATTAATGTTAGTTTTAATTTCAATAACTGTAAAACAGAGTTCCAGATGGTTCTGAATTTCATGTAGTTAATTCCTGTAGTTCTCTTTAGCTAAAAATGTTGGTTTGAATTAGTTTGAGAATAGTTAGTCTACTTTAGTAATACTGTTGTCAAATTTAGTTTCTATTTTTAATTTTAAGGATACGCCCCAATAGATAAAGGAATAAAATATGGGCATAGGATGAAATGCAAGCGGACGTTAAATAAAATTTTGGCCCGTTAACCTAGGGACTCGACCTTTGGATCTCCAGGCGTCCCGTTAAGCTTGTTCTGCTTGGATTGGCCCCAAGGCCCACTCGTCATCATTTAGGCCTGTTTTAAAGATTTCAATGTTTAGTTTAACATAGTATAAATTTCGGCCTTGAGTTAAGTAGCGGGTTCAAATTAAAAGGTCCTCCCTTTTGTTTGGGCTCGGACTTGAGCTCGGAGCCTGATTTTATAACATTAATTAATTAGGACCTTTTCTTTATCTTTAGAGATATAAATAATTAGAAGATCATAGTTGCATTTAGGTTTTCCTTTAAATAAAATATGAGACGAGCCTCGCCGAATAAAACTCACAAACTGCGGGGCCCTCATTAAATGTTCCCATTAAAATACTTAGATTTCGGGACGGGCCGTTTAACAAAATTTCACGGCCTTTCCCAAAATAATAATACGCTAGTCGTTTTAGGCGCGCTTTTAATAATTTACTTTCTTAAATTCGGGTGCACATTTATGTGACCCAAATTTAAATCTCAACAGAGTCGAAATATGTCAATAACCACGGGTACATTGATATGACGTGGTTTGAGATGTGTTTTCACGGCATTGCAATTCTTGTAAAATAATAATATTCGAAAGTGGTTAAAAGATAAAAATGTACATAGGTTTGAACATGTTATAAAATCTGATAATATAGCCAAATATGACAGTTGAGCGACCGTGCTAGAACTACGAAACTCGGTAATGCCTAACACCTTCTCCCGGGTTAACAGAATTCCTTATCCGAATTTATGGTTCGCGGACTGTAATACAGAGTCAATCTTTTCCTCGATTCGGGATTCAACTGGTGACTTGGGACACCATAAATCTCCCAAGTGGCGACTCTGAATCTCGTAATAAATGAACCCCGTTTTGATTGTCCTTTAATTGGAAAAAACCCCTCTACTACGCCCTTTCGGGGCGCCGCAGCTGAAAAAGGAGGTGCGACAGCTCTGTCAACTCTGCTGGTGATAAAAACCCAGAACCACTGGTTCAGGGTTAGAAATTCGAGCTTAGAATAATTGTTGTGTTTAGCACTATTTATTATCTGATTTTATTATATGATTGAGCTTAAATGTGCAAAATGATGCTTTTTACCGCTTTAATATTATTTGAACTGTATATATAAACTGTGCCGAAACCCTTCTCTTCTTATCTTTGGGGATGTGCTCGCTGGTCGAGACTCCCTATTCTGTTAGTGTCATACCTTGAAATAAGAAAGAGGCTCGAAAAGTTTCTAAGCCGGCTGGCCTTTTGGTTCCCGGAAAGGAGCTCCTTCCTCGACTCGAGTTATCCGCTCGGGTGCACTATTTAGAACATATACCCAGGTTTTGAACCTAGAATAACTTGACTCCATGCCGGATCCCTAGTAGGAACACTTATTTGCATAATGTTGCATTCGACTTAGGGGACTCAACAAAGGGGTTGGTTCCTTCTAGGACAGGCAACCTGAAATGAAAAGACCATCCTGCTGCATCCTGTTTGTTTTACACATTTTATTTGCTTCGGACTTGCATGATCACCGGCTTTGAACATCGGGAAAATTTGAAAAAAATACAGTGTAGAGAGATAAGTATTTTTAGAAAAAACAAACCAATGTCAAAGTAGTGTCGAAGCTTTGCCGAATTTTCGAGAAAATGAAAAAAAATAAAAACAAAAAGAGAAAAGGGAAAAGAATTTTTGCTTTCAAATATGGTTTGTTTTATTGGTCAAGAAAGCGAAAAAAAAAACTAAAGAGTTTCATTAGTTTGTTGAAAAAAAAAAGAAAAATACAAAAAGAGTATTGTTTTCTGAAATAGTGTATTTGTCGATGAAAAAGAGTTTTGTTTTCAAAAATAGTTAGTTTTATTGGCAGAACTACGCTGGTTTGATTCTCATCGAATGTGAGATACGTAGGCAACCCTCATGGGGTCCAACTTCCCCTTTTTCTCATAAATAAGCCGGGTGATGCCGTTTTGTCAAAAATAGCCGAATGTTCTCGAAAGGGACGCCGAAAGGCTGACTTTACATAAACAGCCACCTTTGGGTCAATTTTTGGCCGGTTGACCCACACAATATTAAATTCTTCGTCCCCGAGATGCTGAAAGATCGTGTTTGTAATATCGGGTTTTCTATTTTTGAAAAACAAGAAAAAGGGAATCCTGAATAAGTCGAGTGATGTCGTTTTATCGAAAATAGCCGAATGTTCCCGAAAGGGATGCCGGAAGGTTGATTTTGCATAAACAGCCACCTTTGGGTCATTTTTTATATTTGTCCGGTTGACCCACACAGCCTTAAAATCTTCGTCCCCGAAGTGCTGAAAGGTCGTGTTTGCAAAACCAGGTCTTTTGTTTTAATTTGAAAAAAAAAAAACAAGAAAAAAAAGAGTCAGTGGGCAAGTGAATGCCTTTGTGATATTTGGTCAAAATAAGTCGAGCCAGCTTCGGCAGTGTATTGAACCGTTCTTGCCGAGATAGCCTTAGAGTGTCTTTGAGTTGTCGAAAGGCTATTTTCATAAAAGAACGAATGAGTTTGTGAAGTGTCATAAAATAAATCCTTCCCGGCCTCAAAATTCATGTGAAATTGAGAAGGGGCCACGTTTGCAAAAAATAGCCATTTGGTTAAAATTGGCATATAGGGGAAGGAATCTGTCAGTCTGTTTTTTTATATATTTCTTTTGATTAGAGTATGTGGGTTGTTTAATGTTCAAGTCTGTATCTCGTCTTTCACCAGAGTCTGTTAGTTCAATCTAAGTTTGTCAGTTTTTCTAATCATTATAATCGAAGTGTGTTTTACTGTGAAAAATTGAAAATTCCAAAATATGTTTTATTGTTTTTTTACCTCGCATTGGTGCGAACTACGCACGGTCTGATTCATGCGGGGTCATAATACGTAGGCAATCTCTATAAGATTCGACCACAACTACATATGTATATAAAAAAAAGGTAAGTAAAAATGTTGATAATAATAAGGACCGACCGAGTCCATTCTAACATGTTTTGTTTTGAATTATAGAGAAAGAAAGGTGGTTGGTTGTGGTTCTGAGTAACTCTTACCTGCAACACAAATGTCGAGGACAATGACAGAGAACAACAGAAGTGAGTGGGTTGGTACCGATACCCGACAACAGCTGGTTGAACAGAACAACGGGTTGGCAGAAAAAGTGAAAATGTTAAGACATCATGTGGCAGACATGTATCAGGCATGGATGGCTGGGAAAGCACCACCCCCGCCACCACCTAGCTTCCTGGACTCTGTCCTTACCCAAACACCGAACACAATGTCAGGTGATTCCCCACACTCTTCATATTTACCCGCCTATCACAGCTTTCCCAGCCACCCGAGTAGCTCCATCACTTGTCATCCAGCTATGTTCTCCCAACGTTACTCCCCTCCCCAACAGTACTTATCTCCAAGGGAATCCGAAAGACATGCTTCACTTTCCAAGTACCCAGCTCCACGAAATGCCTATCCACCCCCACGAGCATACCAGAAACCCCCTGGGTCAGGTTTTAGGCCAAATCAGGCATTTAGGACGAGAGGTTGCTGAAACGAGAAAAGGCTCTCACCCTTGTTGGAGGGTCATATTCCAGTTTGTTTCAGAAGTTGAAGCACTTGGGCATGTTGAAACCAAAAATTGCCAAACCTGTTGTCAAAGAAATGTGACTTTTCTCAAAAGTGCGCATTTTGCTCTGATGCCCCGGGGCATGATATAGAGAAGTGTTGGAAGCTGAAGAAATCAATTCAGGAGCTTGTTGATGTAGGTGAAATTGGCGTGCAAAATCCGAATGCAGCAGACACCAGCCAAAGTTCCTGGTATTGTTGAGACAGAACCCGTTGGCTAGGATGTCGTGCTTGGTGATTGGGAAGATGCTCTATTCCTTGGTTAGCCGGAGTAGAGCTTTGGTAGTTTATTTTGTTGTCATTTATCTCGTCTGGTATAATTTAGGATTGTGATCCGGATATTGTCACGACCCTAGTTCACCAATTGTGAACACGTCATGACGGCACCTAGTCTTCGCGACCAGGTGAGCCTAACACCTTGCGAAAGAAATAACAATTTCCAAATTTATAATCAAAACTAAATAACAGGAACAATGTATACAGTTGCCGCCTGGCACATACACTTTAATACAAATACTGAGGTAACCTCCAAGACCCGAAAACCCACGGGCAACACAGGCTAAAGGACATAAACTATGGCTCTATCATCCAGAAATGTCTATACAACCGAAACAAAAGAAATGAAACTACTATATATGAGGAGGAGTAGAAGGAGACTCCTCGGATCTGCGGACGCGGCAGATGCATACCTCAAGTCTCCCAACGCAGCTCTGAAATCACCGATAATGCGCTCGTTCCAAAGTACCTGGATCTGCACAACAAAAGAGTGCAGAAGAGTAGCATGAGTACACCACAGCGGTACTCAGTAAGTGCCAAGCCTAACCTCGGTTGGGTAGTGACGAGGAAAGGTCAGGGCCCTACTGAGACAGAAAAGAATAAAATAGCAAGAGATTAACAGTATCGAAGTCTGATGAAAACTAATGAACACAACGAAGTGATAAGACAGATCAATGAAATATAATACTGCAAGACAAAACAGAAACACAGAGTAAATACAGCGATATTACAAGAATACCGACGAGGGTCTTCCAGGATACCGTCCTGTATCCCTTTTTCTCAACTGTCCAATGGAACTTCTCGGGATACCGTCCCGTAGTCCAAATCTCATATCAATATCAAAGATCCTCCCGGGATCCCGTCCCGTAGTCCCAAAATAAAAGTGCAGGGGGATCTCCCGGGAATCAAACCCGTAGTCCCAAAATAAACAAACAAGGGGGAACTCCCGGAATCCCGCATCCGTAGTCCCAATGTAAATGCGCAACCAACATCAGAGAAATATTCAGAAGGGAAGTACATCAATACAACAACAGTTCAAAGTATGAATNCATGCTTCTCTACACTAGTACAGGCTATAAAAGCAAGTAAAGTAAGGCAAATATGAAAGAGAATCCAAATCAAGTATTTAAGTAAAAATCCGGGTTTCAACAATTTGCTCAAGTACGCGCCCGTCACCTCACGTACAAGGCATCCAATTATCAATTATTACATCCTAAGGGGCGAAGTCTCCCACACAAGGTTAGGCAAGCCACTTACCTCGAACCGGTGCAAAGTCAGCTAGGGAACGATGCCCTTGCCACGAGTGTCCGACTCCAACTGGCCCAAATCTATTCAATTCAATTTCATATTGTAAATAACATTGCAATTAACTGATTCAACTAATAAAATCAAAAACTAGGGCGCAAAATAGGTAAAATGACCAAAATGCCCCTCCAGCCATCGTCTCGGAATCGAATAATTTTTACATTTCCAGAACCCTCGTACTCTCACGAGTCTAACCATATAAAAATCTCCCAAATCGGAGGTAAAATGCCCCCTCAAATTCTCACAATGAGGTCTAAGAACTTTACCCCAATTTTCATTCAAAATCTTAAATTAAAGTTGAACTTGAGGTTAGATTAGTGAGTATTAATCATAAGAGAGTAAGGAATCGTTACCCAATCGTTGTATCTAAAAATCCCTCGAGAAATCTCCCAAAACCGAGCTCTAGAAGTCAAAATGGTATAGAAATGGTGAACCCTCGAAATGGCTAATTTAATCTGTCTGCCCAGGTATTTGGCCTTCGCGAACGCGACAGGTCTCACGCATTCGCGAAGAAGAAAAATAGAAGGTCCCCCAAATGCCCTTCACATTCGCGAAGGTAGGGATGTAAACGCGAAGTCCTGGCACAGCAGAGCTTCGCGAACGCGAGGCTCTAAACGTGAACGCGATGAAGGACGAGGCAGAGCTTCGCGAACGCGAGGCTCTAAACGCGAACGCGATGAAGGAATTTGACATCTCCACAAAATACACTACGCGAACGCGTAGATGGGACGCGAACGCGATGAGAGAGGAAATAATTGCTTCGCGAACGCGAGGCCTTCTACGCGAACGCGTAGAAGGACTTCAGACCTGCAATTTTTCTGCAATGATTTCTAACTTCAAATTGCTCCGTTGAGCATTCAAAACACACCCGAGGCCCCCGGGACCTCAACCAAACCTACAGACATGTCCCGTAACATCATTCAAACTTGCTCAACTCCTTAAACCACCTAAAACAACGCCGGAAACATGGATTAATCAAAGATTCAAGCTTATGAACTTCAAATTCTAACCAAACACACTTTCGATCAAAAACCTATCCAAACCTTGTCCGAATGATTTGGAATTTTGCACACATCTCCCAAATGACATGACGGAGCTACAAAAACTTCCGGAATTCAGATCCGACCCTCGGATCAAAAACTCACTATCGGACCGGAAACTTCTAAAATTCAAACTTCGGCATTTTAAGCCTAAAAGAGCTACGGACCTCCAATTAACATTCCGAATACGCTCCCAACCCCGAAATCACTTAACGGAGCTAACAGAACCATCAGATTTCCATTCCGAGGTCGTCTTCACACTGTTCCGAATACGGACCATTTTTCAATTCTTAAGCTCTTATTTAAGGACTAAGTATCCCAAAACACTCCAAATTTTAATACCAAACATCCCGGCAAACCACAATAGTAGAAATGAACTTAGGGAAGCAGTTAATGGGGGTTCGGGGCATAAATTCCAAAAACGACCGGCCAGGTCGTTACAGATATTGTCTTGTGTCAAACCCTCTTATCCTTCTATTTTGTCATAGCGGTTTGCTTAGTTTTGTCCAAGTTTGTTTTAGGGTTGTACTCTGGTTTGTTTTGATTGTTCGAACCGTTCACCGATAGTCTAATGCAAATTCAGGTCTTTTATTATTTCCAGTCATCCTCTTTGTTTAGTTCTTTTATCCTTTTATTATGTCTTTTATTCGAACGCCGATTCTAGTGAAAGATGATCGGGGAATTTAAAGGGAATAAGAATGGTTTGAGATTATTTGGAGCCTGAGTCATGTGAAACTGGGGCAAGTAAAACATAAAGAAAATCATAAAGGCAAGCTGGCCAAATTGACAGGGGTCGTTCATGATAATGAAAATGAGAGTGTTGCCCAACGGTGCTTTAAAAATGATAAATGAAAAGGTGAATGTGCAGATATGGAACAATCAGAAGATGTCGCGAATGCTTAAATGTGTTGTTTGCGCTTGGCGTGTTTTGAAGATTGGAATGACGAAGGAGTTTTATTCTGCTATCTAAACTCTTTATCCTTCGTTAACCTGTTGAGCCTTATTTTTTTCTTTCATACCCCTTATTCAGAATCAATAACAAAGGTTAGAAACACAAACATGGGAAAAAAGGAAAAGAAAACAACAAAAACAACAAAAAACAACAAAAGAGAAAAGAAGGAAGAAGAAAAGAAAAATGAAAACAAAAACTATAACAATAAGGAAATCAGGTGGGAACTATGTTTGACCTGATTCCTCAAAGAGGATACGTAGGCGCTTCACGGCTCGATCATAGTATAACAAAAAATAAAAAATCCCCAAGCGAGAAACTGGGGCAAAATTTATGTTTATCATAAATAAATCTAGTTCCGAAGGTTGTAATTTTAAACCAAATTGATGTGTTTTTGAGCCTTTAAAAGCCATTTCTTTCTATCCTATCCAAATCCCACGTTACGATCTAAAGAAAGACCTTCCGATCAGTCTTCAAAATATGCTAGGTCAGGCAAATGAGAGAGTTTTATCGGCGAGCATAACACTCTGATCCCCAGCAGAAAAGACTCTGATCCCCATCAGAAAAGAAATATGAGAGAGTCTTAGCGCTGACACCCCAATCCCCAGCTAAAAAGTAACACAAATCAGAGAGTCTTATTGGTGAAAACCTTTACGGGCACCTTGAGGCGACTGTAAGTTGAGAGAGAAGCAAAAATAAGAGAGGCTTGATAGTGAAAACCCTTCGGGCACTACAAGTCGAATAAATATTGCAAATTAGATAGGAAATCACCAGACAAAGATTGTGACAGGCGATTAACGATGGAGGATAGGCTACATGTGCATGTCATGGCCATTAGAGTTGTTGTCCACGTCAGATAGGTTTTTTACTTTATAGTTTTCCTTGCTAGGAGTCTTCTCTTTCTTTTGTCTTTTATTCTGTTCCCTTTTATCTTACTCCTTTAATCAAAAAAAAAAAAATCCCCCAACAGAGTTTGTTTGGTCGAAACAAGTGACAAATGACTTCAAAATCTGTCATCAGCTTTCTAATTATGCAAGACGAGATCTGACTAGTGCATCCGAGTGGTATGAGTCGGGAAGGAACAAGCGCAAGGCCAGTGTCAAGAAGGACATTCCCCAATAAGAGGAGATTGGCAAAGGGATGGATCAGTATTAAGAAGGATATCCCCAGTAGAAAGGTATTTTCAGTGACACGGATGAACAAAGAAAGTGGTTCATCANGGGGGGGGGGGGGGTGGGGTGGGGGGTGTCAGGACACAAGTGGAAAACAATGGTTGAAAGGTTTGTGAATAAGGAATCATCAAGAAGGTCGGAAGGTATCAGCCAAAGCTCAAGATGGTCAGACGATGCAAAGCAGGGCAAGTCGTTCTAAGACCAGCAAATAATATCATCCCCAGCAAGTTTTGATAGTGTAATGGAACGCAAAGCGGGGAAGGAGAGAAGGAGAACCATCCCAGTAGGAGCATCACAACCAACCACCGCGTTTTAAACTAATAAATTTTCTTTGATTTGAAGAAAGAAAAGGAAATGACATTGATGGCGGAAAGGCATGCCACAAGGAAGATTATCAAACTGGGGCAGAAAATTTTCCTTTGGGAAAATTTTCTGGAAGTCAGGTATCCACTTGGGGAAGAAGAAACTTAACACCAGGGAAGTGGGCTTAGAACCAGTGTTATCCCCAGCAGTGTTGAAAGAAGGAAAACAACAAGTTTTAATGAAGAAAGTTGTATCCCCAGTGGACAGGACAAAAAGGATGAAACTTGTGTTCAGAAAAAGCAAGAAGCCAGTGTCATCCAACAGCGTCATCCTCAATAGCGTTATCCCCAGCTGATAACATTTTTATCCCCAACAATGTTGAAAGAAATTAAATGTTTTTGAAGGAAGTAGTTTTGAAAATTAAAAGAAAAAGGGAAAAGAAGAAGAAGGGGAAGGAAGGAGATTTCCCCCAGCAGTATTATCCCCAGTAGGTAAGTAAATAATTCTCCAGCAGTGTTATCCCCAGCAGTTTCGAGGGAAGACAACACGAGTATTGAGGGAAGCAGTTTTGAAGTCAGCTACCCTTTTGAGGAAGAAAGAAGATAACACAAATGTTAAGGGAAGGAGAAAATCATCCCCAGCAAAAATGTCATTAACCGATCACCATTTTCAAAACTGACAAAATTTTTCTTTGTATGTAACAGGAATAGAGCAGCTGCAAATTTTCTCCTAAGATAAAAATCTTAGTCTGATGAATTGTTTCTCCTAAGATGGAAAAATCTTAGTCTGATGAATTATCTCTCCTAAGATGAAAAATCTTAGTCTGATGAATTGTTTCTCCTAAGATAAAAATCTTAGTCTGATGAATTGTTTCTCCTAAGATGAAAAATCTTAGTCCGATGAATTGTTTCTCCTAAGATAAAAATCTTAGTCTGACGAATTGTCTCTCCTAAGTTAAAAATCTTAGTCTGACGAATTATCTCTCCTAATATGAAAAATCTTAGTCTGATGAATTATCTCTCCTAAGATAAAAATCTTAGTCTGATGAATTGTTTCTCCTAAGATAAAAATCTTAGTCTGATGAATTATTTCTCCTAAGATAAAAATTTTAGTCCGATGAATTGTCTCTCCTATGATGAAAAATCTTAGTCCGATGAATTGTTTCTCCTAAGATAAACATCTTAGTCCGATGAATTGTTTTTCCTAAGATAAACATCTTAGTCTGATGAATTGTTTCTCCTAAGATGAAAAATCTTAGTCCGATGAATTGTTTCTCCTAAGATAAACATCTTAGTCTGATGAATTGTTCCTCCTAAGATAAAAATCTTAGTCTGATAAATTATCTCTCATAAGATAAAAATCTTAGTCTGATGAATTATCTCTCCTAAGATGAAAAATCTTAGTCCGATGAATTATCTCTCCTAAGATAAAAATCTTAGTCTGATGAATTGTTTCTCCTAAGATGAAAAATCTTAGTCCGATGAATTTTTTCCAAGATATAACGAAATCTTAGTCCGATGAATTTTCTCCTAAGATAATAAGAAGTCAGTTGGAAAGACTTAGAAAAGATAACAAGAAAGAAGTGAAGGCAATAGCCGGAAAGACCTAGATAGATAACAAAAGGGGAATGACGTTTATTTTCAAGATATTGTTTGAAGTTGGGAGCCCGCCCATATAACAGAGGAATACATTTCAGTCTTTAAATTTCAAGTTTTGAAGTCGGGAGCACGCCCGTATAACATAGGAATACATTTCAGTCTTTACATTTTTAGTTAAGTAATCACACAAAAATGGACCTAGTGTGATGAATTATCTCCTAGAGTCAAAATCTCAGTCCGATGAATCTTTCTCCTGAGATCACACAAAAATGGACCTAGTCTGATGAATTATCTCCTAGAGTCAAAACTTCAGTCCGATGAATCTTTATCCTGAGATCACGCAAAAATGGATTTAATCTGATGAATTATCTCCTAGAGTCAAAAACTCAGTCCGATAAATCTTTCTCCTGAGATCACACAAAAATGGACCTAGTCTGATGAATTATCTCCTAGAGTCAAAATCTCAGTCCGATGAATCTTTCTCCTGAGATCACACCAAAATGGACCTAGTCTGATGAATTATCTCCTAGAGTCCAAATCTTAGTCCGATGAATCTTTCTCCTAAGATAACAGAAGAAATCTTAGTCTATTGAAACTTTCAGCTAAGATGGTAAACATTTCAGTCTTTAAATTCCAAGTTGTGAAGTCGGGAGCCCGCCCGTATAACAGAGGAATACATTTCAATCTTTACATTCCAAGAAAATGAAGTCGGGAGCCCGCCCGTATAATAGAGGAATACATTTCAGCATTTACATTTCAAGTTTTGAAGTTGGGAGCCCGCCCGTATAACGGAGGAATACATTTCAAGTTCTTAAGTTAGGAACCCGCCCATATAACAGAGGAATACATTGAAGTTGAAGTCAGTAAAGCAGAGGATCACAACAAGATCCCCAGCATAAATCCAAGTTCAGAAATCGGAAGAAAGCAGTTCAAGCTTCGAAGGAAATTAATCCGAAGCTCAAAACAAGGAATAAACAGTTAAAGTTTGGCAATCAAGAGAGGCCGGCGAGTCAAGTCAGAAACATCAGAGGAAGCAAGCCAACAAGAAAGCAAGGCGACAAGAGCAAGCCTAAGATCTAGATAAGATTTTACAATTCATAGACTAGTTTAGCCTAGCTTCTTATTTTCTGTTTAGCACGATGTAATAAGGAGGTTAGCAAGCAGTAGCCGCAACAACAACAGCAGTAATAGCAAGATCACAGCTTCATGGTAGTCCCAGCTACCAAAACTTTCCGAACTACATTGACCTGATTCCTTTTTAGCCAAGGATATGTATGAGACCTTTTAAAGCAAAGGTTCGGTCAAATCGTTTCAAAATGCTTCACACGGAGTATTTAAACGGGCAAAAATCGCTCGTATCCGCTCACTTTATCTTTGCACGAAAACTCTTCGTGTTTAAGGGCAAAGAGGGGCAACTGTGAGCACGTGATTTTTGCCTCATATGAATTACTCCCACAAAATCAAAACAAAATTGTCTGTTTTATTGTGTGCATTTTTGTGAATTTTTTGTGATATTTTTAGTAATTGTTTGCATTTGTGTGTGCATGTTTATTTTCTTAAATTAATGAAAAAACAAAAAGATGTTGCATTTGCATTCTAGGATTTAATTTTACGATTAGGAGTAATCAAGTGTGCTTTACAAAAATGAAAAAATCAAAAAAATAATGTAATTTGCATTTTTAGCCTTTAATGTCCAAATTGTGTGATTTTATTTTTAATTGGTGTTTAATTTTGTGTGATAATTATTATTAGGAGTTAATTAGCATTTTTAGTTAATTTTTGATTTTTATGATTTAATCTAGGATTTTTGGTTTTAATTTAGGAATTAAAAAGGAAATAAATAGAAAAGAACAAAAATAGGAAGAAAATCGGATTGGGCCAGACCAAAATAACCCCAAAACCAGGCCCAAACACCCCTTACCCAGTCCTATTAAGCTGGCAAAAACGACCGTCCAAACAACGTCGTTTTTGTCACGCTCGATCTAAGCCATTGGATTAAATCAATCCAACGATTGAGATCTCATATCCCTTACCCGTCTAAATGACCAGATCCATTCCCACGCCCAGTCCGCCCCATAATCCTCCAAACGACGTCGTTCCCCTATTAATGATCAATCCAGGCCGTTGATCTTAATTGATCCAACGACCAGGATCAATTCCTCCCCATACTCTATATTCCCAACTCACACCCCACACCCCCAAGCCCATCCCCCCTCGTCGTCTCTAACGATCAGAGACCCCAAACAACCCTCCGCCTCACTCCGTCGTTGACCGCCCGCCGGAAATCGCCCACGGCGGCGGTCAATGGCCAAACCTCCCCAAAATTACACCACTGCTTCACCATAACCTCCTCATCTCCAATCCACTGCCACTTTCCTTCGAATCCCAACCAGTCCCTTCGAATAATTAATCGAAGGTCAGTCCAAAAACCCTAGCCTATCTGTTTGACACCAAGTTAACACCATACCCCCTTTAGACCTCCCTAATACCAAAACCAACCTTAGTTTCCTTCGAATCCCAACCCCTTCCTCGAATACCGAATTATAGTCAAGAACCCTAGCGCCGCCACAAAATCCCTTGGTGGCGGCGCCACCTCCAAACCTTCCCAAATCAACACCAGTTGACTACCATGACTCCCTCTTCCTTAATCCCTAGCCAGTTTCTCTCAAACGCTGTTGGTGAGTCTCGAACGAAATGCCTTCGAGTAATGTTCTGAATCTACTTCAGAGACTGAGGTCAAAATAGACCTTAGTTGAGTGCTCTCGTTCGAGAACACTCGACTAGGGTCCATATTGGCCCCAAGTCCAAAAGACATCAGAAGTTCGAACCCAGGCCCCGTTTGATTGGTAGGTTTTCATTTTTATTTCCTTTTTCTATTAGTTTTGTTCAGTAAATTCATCCTCTACTCTTTTCTTATTTTTTGTTTGTTTAAATGCTTTGGTGCTTACTCTGTTTCTTCTTTGTTTTCCTGAATAATTCGAATAAGTCAGTGTCAATCATGCTTTGTATAAAACCATGATTACTCCTGTAATTGTCTGTTGGTTTTTATTGGTTCAAATGGTTTCATTTTGTGTGAAGTTTGTTTTGTTTCTCTTTATTGTTCATCATTGTATATAAGTTCAGTTTGTTTTTCATTCAGAGTATATTACAGTGTTCATACACTTTGTTTAGTTCAGAATCGTGTTAGTTTGTTTCCTGACCTTTCATCTCTGTTTTGGTGTTATCTAACATGATTCGAGTTTCGAACTTGAATTGTAATATGAGTTTCATGAATTGAGTCTAAATGTTTGTTCTGATTGAATCCAACCTTATTGAGTTATTCCAATGTGATTGATTGGGAATTAACCTAGTTTCCTTTATTAGGTGTATTGGTTATAGCTGTTGTAGTTTAGTTGATTCATTAGGGAAGCTGGGGTAAGACATTAATTTCAGTAGTTTCAGGGGTATTTTAGGGAAATAGAATACATGAATAATTGATTAAGGTATGCTGAATATTTAAAGTCTGTTAGTGGACTGATTTGAGACATTCCTAAGTGGGTTTGTGAAAAGATAATAGACAACTATTAGTGGGAAAGGCACTTGCTATTTTTAAGGATTAAAGTGGTGCAATGACTGGTGACTTTTAAAAGAAAATATAGTGGAAAATGCACTAAGGGGATACCACTAAAAGGGGCCTGAAAATCTAGACAAAAAGGGGATTGAAAACTTATAAAGAGGACACATTTCTGATAGCCTAGGGGGGAGGAGACTTTTCAAATTCTGAGAGCAAAAGAAAAATTAAGGAAAACCAAAAAGCTAAGATTGAGGAAGGTTGGCTTTTAATCCCTGAAGGTTAAATACTTTGAGAGCTTAGGACCAGTCTGTTGAAGAGTATAAGCCAACATTGTTCCATCGAAGTGTTGGCCTAGTTTTGGTTTAATCCAAGTCCAGTTGAGTCCCTTTTAGGTGTTGATTATTGCTGTTGGGTTTTACAAGTCATTTCGTGCTTTGGTTTGAATGTGTTTCTGGTTTGGATTGGCTGTTTTTGGTTTTACAGCTTTTCTGGGTTTGAACCTGATTGATGTTGTTGCTGGCTGTTGGTTGTTGTTGCTGTGGTACTTTCTGCTGACCTTTCTCCTTCTTCCATTTGTAAACATTTTCAGGTACATGTCTTTGAATCTCAACATCATGTAGAGTGTATCTGAAATAAAACGACATGGAAGTCCAGCTTCACTAGAAGCTTCAGTAGTTACTATATTTTCTTCATAATCGAGTATAATGGATTGAATTGTAATGGACTGTTTAGACTATTAACCTACAGTAGAATGATGGAATTAGACTGTGTTGAATTACTTCGTGTTAGTGATTAATGTTAGTTTTAATTTCAATAACTGTAAAACATAGTTCCAGATGGTTCTGAATTTCATGTAGTTAATTCCAATAGTTATGTTTAGCTAAAAATGTTGGTTTGAATTAGTTTGAGAATAGTTAGTCTACTTTAGTAATACTGTTGTTAAATTTAGTTTCTATTTTTAATTTTAAGGATACGCACCAATAGATACATGAATAAAATATGGGCGTAGGATGAAATGCAAGCGGGCGATAAATAAAATTTTGGCCCGTTAGCCTAGGGACTCGACCTTTGGATCTCCAGGCGTCCCGTTAAGCTTGTTCGGCTTGGATTGGCCCCAAGGCCCACTCGTCATCATTTAGGCCTGTTTTAAAGATTTCAATGTTTAGTTTAACATAGGATAAATTTCGGCCTTGAGTTAAGTAGCTAGTTCAAATTAAAAGGTCCTCCCTTTTGTTTGGGCTCGGACTTGAACTCGGAGCCTGATTTTATAACATTAATTAATTAGGACCTTTTCTTTATCTGTAGAAACACAAATAATTAGAAGATCATAGTTGCATTTAGGTTTGCCTTTAAATAAAATATGAGGCGAGCCTCGCCGAATAAAACCCACAAACTGCGGGGCCCTCATTAAATGTTTCCATTAAAATACTTAGATTTCGGGACGGACCGTTTAATAAAATTTCACAGCCTTCCCAAAATAATAATACGCTAGTCGTTTTAGGCGCGCTTTTAAAAATTTACTTTCTTAAATTCGGGTGCACATTTATGTGACCCAAATCCAAATCTCAACAGAGTCGAAATATGTCAATAACTACGGGTATATTGATGTGACGTAGTTTGAGATGTGTTTTCACGACATTGCAATTCTTGTAAAATAATAATATTCGAAAGCGGTTAAAAGATAAAAATGTACATAGGTCTGAACATGTTATAAAATCAGAGAATATATCCAAATATGATAGTTGAGCGACCGTGCTAGAACCACGGAACTCGGAAATGCCTAACACCTTCTCCCGGGTTAACAGAATTTCTATCCAGATTTCTGGTTTGCGGACTATAATACAGAGTCAATCTTTTCCTCGATTCGGGATTCAACCGGTGACCTGGGATACCATAAATCTCCCAAGTGGCGACTCTGAATCTCTTAATAAACGAACCCCATTTCGATTGTCCTTTAATTGGAAAAACTCCCTCTACTATGTCTTTTCAGGGCGCCGCAGCGGAAAAAGAAGGTGCGACACAGACAATGCATTCATGCATGCAGGTATAGGTAATTAGTTTGACGAGCCCTCATAGTAGATGAGGCTGGCATTTAGTGAAGGATCGGTAAGACTCCACTTTATATGGAGCGTAGCCGAGTCTATAAGTCATGGTATCAGAGTTTTGCTACAAACTTATTGCTAGGCTAGGGCCCTGTACCGGCCATGTTTCAATGTCAGACAATCTTAGAGGCTTTGTAGACACAGGTTCATTATATACAATATGTCAGTGGCCTGGTCGGCCGTCGTTTATGTTCCTTGTGGTTTGTTTGGTATCGATACTCATAGTGGCCTTCTTGGCTCATACACATAGATATGTTTTGAGTATAGAGGCTCGCTAACACGATGCTTGCCCATTTACAGCGTGTGTGTGTATAAATATATATACACACAGAGACACACACACAAATACACACACACACACACACACACACACACACACACACATATATATATATATATATATCACGATTTGTATCCATGTTAGCCCGTGATAGTTTGTAGAAAGAATGATTTCAATCAAGTCGGCCTATGTATGTTGTAGTTTACGTCAAACAATCATGAATTATAAAGTGATTTGCTCGGGCCAATACAACACCGAATGCCATTCACGCCTCACCTAGGTTTGGGTGATAGTTAGCTATTAGTTTTAGAGAATATCTTTCGTATGGAAACTAGGGCTATACAATATACAATCAAGTGAAAGACATTCAACCCAATCAATCTAAGGATGCTAGCCATCAAAAAGCAGAAATATCATTGCAAGGCAGGAATCATCAGGCAAAAGGTCAATTAGTTAAGGCAATGTAATGACCTGAACGATCTTTTTGAGTATTAGAATTGTTCCCCTAGTTGATATTTTTCATATACTTGTTTGATATTTTATGACTTACGAGGTGGGTGGCTTAGTTTGCATGGGTTTCAGGAGTGATTTAGATTACTTAGTTTCATTTTGGAAGCCTTAAGTTGTAATAGCTTATCAATGTTTGGCTTTTGTGTAAAAAACCTGGGATTGGTGATCTAGATTACTTAGTTTCATTTTGGAAGCCTTAAGTTGTAATAGCTGATAAAGGTTTGTCTTTTGTGTAAATGACCTAGGATTGGTGATTTAAAGGTTCCAATAGATTCTAATAGGGATTTTTGACTTGGGGGTATGCTCGAATATGGATTTCGATTCTCCTAGAAAATTTTTACTCTATTTCCCGAAGCTTGACAATTTCAATAATTAGAGAGCTCATTAGTTTGGCCGCTAGTTGATTTTGACGTTATCAGATTTTGATTATTATTCTAGGATTGTGGATAGGTTCATTTCATTGAACAAAACTTGTATGTAAAGTTTGGCTATAATCCGAATAAGAAGCTTGGTTGGAAGTTTAGAAGTTTATGAACTTAAGAAAGTTTAATGTTTGATTTGGCCTTTGATTCTTAAATGTGATGATTCTGTGTGTTATGAGTCTTTGGATAGGTTTGAATAGTGTTTATGTACTTGTTATAATTTTTGAAGGGGGTTCCTAGGGGCTCAGGTGAGTTTCTTACCACTCGGAGCATGTTTGAGGTTCCTGATATTAAGATATTTGGTGTGATTTGATATCATGGAGCTTGGCTCGCACTCATGAAGAAGAAGTGTGGCCTGGGATTTTGAATTTCATGTTCACAAAGGTGGAGTCACATTCGTTGAAGGGGCTGAGCCATTGGCGTTCGCGTTCGCGAAAGGGCTGGTCGTGTTCGCGAAGAGGTGAGGCAGATGACCTAAGCATTCACGTGACTCCAATCGCATTCGCAATGAAGGATTTGGACGAAAGCAGAATGTGTTTCGCCAACGCGAGGCTGTTTTCATGTTCGCGAAGGGTTTCACAGGTAAGGGTATTTTGAGTCCTAATTTCAGGACCTATATTTTATCATTTGAGTTTTGGACAATGAGAGGAGGAAATTTTAAGAGGGATTTTATTAAAATCTTGGAGGTAAGTAATTTTCACCAATATTTGATCATATATCTTGATTCCTCATGGATTTCTAAAATATGAAATTTTAAAGTGAAAGGTGAGATTTTTATCTACAACTTAAGAGAGTATAAATTGAGGTTTTGAGGAACGATTCAGCTTTTGACCAGTGGGTCCGGGTTGAGTTTTGTTGACTTTTTGAATTTTTATTAAAGATTGTATCTTTATTATTCGAAATTGATTCTTATGATGTCATTTGACCTTATTAAGTATTATTTGGATAGACTTGAGCAGATTGGAGGTGATTTCTAAAGGAAAGGTAATTTTGACGAGTTAATTTGGCTTGTTAACGTAAGTATCTTACCTAATCTTGATTTAAGAGAATAATCCTTAGGATATGACCTTGTTTTCTAAATTTGAATGTGAAACAGGCATATGCTGGTGCTATGTGTTATTATTGACCATGTTAAACATTAGGCTTTTATTATGCCTTATTATCACGACCCAAAATTTCCACCATCGAGACTGTAATGGCGCTTAACATTTTATTTGCTAGGCAAGCCAACATAATCTATAACTATTAACCATTTTTTAATAATTTCCAAATTAAATGACCATAATGAAACTGAATAGATTGAAATAAGGCAATAAGCTAATAAGTGACGAAATCTAGATACAAATCCCGAAACTAGTGTCACAAATGCATGAGTATCTAGAATGCTACCGATAATGGTCTGAAATAAACATAACTGCTGGAATCAAAATAAATAGCAAAAATTAAGTGGAAGGGGACTTCAGGGCTGCGGACGCCGTGCAACTATACCTCAAGTACCCTCTGATAGTTGGATCCAAGTAAGTCTATTGAATGCTACTGGGACCAACTCTGGTATCTCCACAAGAAGTAAAAAGTATAGTATGAGTTAAACCAACCCCATGTACTATGTAAGTGCCGAACCTAACCTTGACAACATAATGATGAGGCTAAGGCGGTCACTTACAATAACTTGTATGCAATAATAATAAAAGCAGAAAAGACAGGAATGGAAATAAAGTAGTTTATTCCTGATAACGAACTCTAAATCTAACTACCAGAGAACTCACAATAACAAGTCATATAAACTCATCTCAAATATCGAGGCAAACCAACAGTCCCGAACAAATATAGCTTTACATAATCCGTACTTATTCCACCATTTCAACTCATTAACTTTGTATTTTAGGTGCCGCGTGTAACCCGTTCCCTAAACAATTTCAATCAACAATAGCAATTTAACAACCAATATTTACAAGAAGTTCTACTACAAGAGAACAAATGTATGAAGCAATTTGAAAGTAACATGATAGTCAAAGAATCTCTAACAACTCGAATATCTCAACTTTATTAACTTAACGATATCTACCAATTAACAAATAAAACAAATGAAACTACATTATTAAAGGAAACAAATGTTATGAATCTATAAGACAAGAAAGACATAAGACGATTTAGATATGCAAGAGGAGCAAATAGAGACAAGTAGCAAATATGTATGAAATTATGGAAGAAATAGACTCTTATATTAAATGGCAAGTAGCAAATATGGCATGGAGTTCAGATAAGCATGTAGAAATTAAGGCATGAAACAAGGTATACTACGAAGCAACAAATACATAGAAGCAAGTAATGTAACGACGCATATATCCTCGTCACCTTGCATATACACCATTTCAAATGTAATTCACACAACATGTAGTTCAAGGGTCCCTAATTTCCTCAAATCAAGGTTAGACCCAACACTTACCTCACTCTATGACTCAAGCAACCAATCAACCATGACCTTGACTTTTAGAATAGCCTCCAAACAAACCAAATATAGCAAGTTATTGACCAAATGATTCAAAATACGCTTTAAAAACTACCAACAAATGAAAGATGTTCAATTTAGATCATTTTTGGAAAATTCAACCCCGGGCTCGCTTGGCCAAAATTGAGATTCGGACCAAAACCCGATTGTCAATTCACCCTCGAGCCCGGTTAAGTAATTTATTTTGAAATCAGACCTAATTCGAGGTCTAGATCTCAATTTTTCCCAATTCTACCCAAGTCCCTAATTCCTACCATGCAAATTCTAAATTTGATGCTGAAATCTCATGAAATGTAATAGGCAATTGAAAAGAAATGGATTAAAGTCAATTGCTAATGAATTTAGGAGGAAAAGTCTCTTCGAAAATCACCTCTAGGGTGTTTAGGATTGAGAAATCGTGAGAAATGAGCTAAGTACCATTTTCTCCCTCTTTTAACCACTTGCAGATGTCGCAATTGCGATGTTTTGTTCGCAAATTACGAACATCACAAATGTGAGACAAGAGTCGCAAAAGCGATCCTTGTCACAAAAGAGAAAAAGTTGCCAATGTGACATTGAGGTCACAAATGCGAACCTAGCACCATTGCAAATGCGACCCATAACTTCACAAATGCGAAGCAGTACGCTGGTGGTCAGGCATCACAACTGCAATCACTTTCTTTGCAAATGTGAAGGTCCACTATTCGCAAATGCGAACTCTTTCTCGTAAAAGTGAGGCTCGCAATTGCGAGCTAGACCCGTCAATTGTGAGATCTGCAATAGAACACCAGAACTGGTATTACACCAACAGACTTATCCTAATCAAAACTCATCTGAAATACGTCTGAAACACACCCGAGCACCTCGAGCTCCAAAACATGCATACAAGTTTAATAACATCATTCAAACTTTCTCGCGTATCCAAATCACTAAAATAACATATAAATCTAGGAATCAATCCTCAAAATGAATGAACTTTCAAAGTCAACTCAAGAACACTAAAATCATGTTTAAGCGTCTGAATCATGTCAATTAAATTATGAATCGAACCAAATTTTGTAGACAAGTTTCAAATAACAAAATGGAACTATTCAAAGTTTTAACATTCTGAAGTCGTTAGCTAAGAAGTCAACGTACAGTCAAACTTAGTAATTCTTGAACTCTCAAAAAAGCTAAATTTCGCCAAAACTAGTCAAAACAAGTTAGGGATTTCCGAAGTAAATTTTGGGTATACTTCCAAGTCCTAAATCACAATATAGACCCATCAAGACCATCAAAACACTGATACGAGTTCGTTTATACCAAACATTGACCGTAGTCAAGTCATTTTAAATGCAAAAATTCATATATTTACATAAAGGCTTTACATAATATGACACTGACTATGCACGTAAATTGAGAAATGGTAAACGGAGCTAATTGAGGTCTTGGAATATGAAAATAGAGCCTAAATCTCAAAATGACATATCATGTCATCGCACTTATTTGGTTGTGTGTCTTCAATGATTTTTATATTTATCAATTGTATAACTGCACGAGCTTATTATTTCATGCTAGTAACCATATTTAGGACTAATAAATCTTAACCGACCAAGATGGGCTATTCGTGAAATTATTGATATACTTAATTTAATCATAGTCAGGCTTTATATCTTGATCACACATCCACACCTTTATTTATTATGTAATTGTGCACCTTCTTAATTATTAGGAGCATATGAATCCTTAGAGATGAAATATTATTTTTGATTGCTATGATTATGGTATATTTGGACATGTTGAGAGGATTGATTTGATATGGCACGAGCATTCTACCATGCAATTCTGCTGATATTGATATTCTTCTGGCACAATGTCTTTTTCGTGCAGCATGTGGATATGGATTCATACCCTTAGGTTCGCCTTCTCATGTCTCTCTCTTGATAGCATACATACATGTTGTGAGAAAATGATAGATTTCTTAACGATTTTGATATGGAATTTGATGTGGTGATGAATTGTGAGAATAAGGGTGGATGTTTTAACCATCTAAGTGAATCATTTACGCCATCTCATGCGTACTATATGCTTTCTGTGTTATCTTCTAATATGATACTTGATACCTCTATTCTGTGCTTTGTCCTTGATATACGAGATAAAACTATCCATGTTTAGTTGGTATCTTATGATGTATTCTTTTATAATATCGCATCTCTTTTCAGAATCTTGATGTGTGTAGATATGGATTCAACAAATTTATTTGTTAGTAGGATTAACATGACTCAAATCTCGATCTTTAATACTTCATTGAGTACTCATACCACACTTCCACACATTTTTATGTAGATTCTAGCATTGGCTCGAGTGTATCCAAGAGGGAGCTAGTGGTTGATATAAGATACTTGTGGTAGTGCTGCATGGCCGTCTCGACCCTTAGAGTCCACTTCATTCTTTATCATATTGTTACTTATATTTTAGACATTGTTTGTATTAGTGAGAGATTATACTGTATCTCAGTCTAAAGATCATGACCATATACTATTAGGTTTTATGGGATTCGTTGCTATATTATTTCTGCATGTATTATTGTTGAAAGACTCCTTTCATTTATTTATGTTATCTTAGTTATATTATATATTGTTGTGTTCAGTTTTCTCTGTGTTCAGACAATGTCTAATTGGCATTGAGTGTTAGGTTCCATCATGATCGCCGGTGGTATTTTTGTTCGTGACAAAGTTGGTATCAAAGCTCTAGGTTAATGGGTTCTACGGGTTATAAGCATGTTTAGTAGAGTATTACAGATCATTACCGAGATGTCTATACTCATCTTCAGGAGGATATATGACAAATAGGTAACTTCACTTTCTTCCTCTCTATGCCAATTTTCTCGAGGAATTATGTCATACAACTTTACTTAATCTTAAGGTTGAATCTTTACTCTGCTATTTCCTCATAGATGGTGAGAACTCATTCTTCTGTAGTAGCTAAGCAGGAGTCAAAAGCTAGTCCAGAATTAGGAGGGGTAGGTTCCGGGGCAGGGTTAGAGTTCAGGCCAAAGAACGTATAGCCACACTTTTGAGAGGTGGAGAACATGTAGTCACTCATGCTCGTGCTAGATTAGTTTATGGAGAGTCACTTGTAGGTCTAGTAGTGGAGCGGGCTCCAGCCTATGTGGTTCTAACGGGTCTGACTCAGCCCCCAAGGGTTTTATTGATACCCAGTGCTTCACGACACCGTGGTCCAGATCTTGAGTTATTTTATTGGCTTGTCACATGCCGATATGATTCTTATGATTCAATCTACTTTTCAGATAAGACGGGAAGCATAGACCCCGGATATTCATACTTTGTAGCAGGCCTCTACTATGTTTCAAACTCTAAGTGTTCAAATTATTGTAGTAGTTGGGGTGGTTCAAATTGTCATCATAATTAGGCCTGCGATTAGGCCTACTATGTTTTTGGATGAGCAAAAAAGGATGGACAAATTTCAGAAGTTGCAGCCCCTACACTTTGAGGGTGGTCCTTCAGAGTATGCCTATGATTTCTTTGATACGTGTCATGAGATTCTGCTCAATTTGGGACTTTGGAGTCCAATCGAGTTGACTTCACTATATTGCAGTTAGGAGGGCTAGCCGAGAGGTGGTGGCAGACTTATGATAAGAGTAGATAATCAGGGTCCATTCCTCCTATATGGGCTCCGTTTTTTACTCTGTTCTTAGAGAAGTTCATTCTCACCAGGAGGGATGAGTTGTGCAGCAAGTTTGAGCACTTGCAGCAAGGATGGTATAATGCTCACTAAGTATGAGATGAGGTTCATAGATTTATTATGCTATGCAGCCTTCCTGACTCCTACTAAGAGGTCGAGATAATGAATACCTTTCACCAGGATGTGAGATTGCTAAGAGGTTGGAAGGTATTCGTAGGCAGGAGAGGGAGGATATAGAGGCCAAGAAAGCTCATAGTACTAAAGGATTTGGTGGAGCCTACTATGGGTAAAAAGGTCATTATGGTAGAGGCATTATTAGTAGGCCGGATAAGTCAACACTTCAAACTTCTCAAGGTGCTCCAGTTAGCCATAGGTTTTAGAGCACTCACCCAAGCCAATAATCATTTAGTGCACATCTCGCACGTAGTTCTTATCGTAAAGCTTTGGCGTAGGGTTCTTATAATAGTTATACTAGTCATCTGACCCAGTCCCAGCAGCCACACCATTAGAGACCTTGCTTTAAGTGTGGGAATTCAAGGCACATGATGAGGGGTTGTCCTAGACTTCATATGGGTGTACCTCAATATGGTACCCATGCAATGATCACCGTACCAGTTTCTACACCACCTGCACAACCACCTGATATGGGGGTCAAGCAGGTAGAGATCATCCTAGAGATGGAGGCCAGGCTCGTTGTTATGCTTTACTTGGTAGGGTGAGGAAATTACATCTGATGCAGTCATCATAATTATTTTTATGTCTGTCATATAGATGTTTCAGTATTATTTGATCCAGGCTCTACTAATTCGTATGTGTCATTTTTCATTGTATCATATTTGAATTGCCTCATGATTATTTGGATATTCCTGTTGTGTGTCTACACCTGTTGGGGAGTCTATTATTATGGATCGTGTCTATTGTTTTTGTGTATGTGCTATTAACGGGTATAATACTGTGATTGATCTCTTGTTGTTGGACATAGTATATTTTGATGTGATTTTTGACATGGATTGATTAACCACGTATTATTTTATCTTGGATTGTCACACCAAGACTGTGACATTTATTGTGCTAGGATTACTGAGCTTAGGATGGAAGAGTTCTCTTGGCCATGCCCCTAGTAGGGTGATCTCATTTTTGAAGGCTCGACCGATGGTTGGGAATGAATGCCTGGCATATATAGCTTTTGTTCAGGATTCTAATGCAGAAGTTCTTCCCATTGATTTGGTATCGGTTGTGAGTGGGTTTCGAGAGGTGTTTCCCATGGAGTTGTCGGTCACACTACCAAATAACGATATCAATTTTTGTATTTAATTGGTTTCGGGTACACAACCCAATCTATTCCGCCATATCATACGGTTGCAATAGAGTTAAAGGAAATAAGTGAGCAGTTGCAAGATTTTCTTGACAAGATATCCATTAGAGCAAGTGGTTCTCCTTGGGGCATGTTGATGCTGTTTGGGAAAAGAAAAATAGTTCTACAAAGATGTGCATTAGTTACCGATAGTTGTACAAGGTTACTATCAAGAACAAGTATCCATTATTTCGTATTGGCGATTTATTTGACCAGCTTCATGGTGCTAAGGTATTCTTCGAGATCAATTTGATATCGAGTTATCATCACCTGGAGATTAGGGATTCAGATATCCCTAAGACAACTTGTGGGATTCGTTATGGTCATTATGAGTCCTTGGGGATGTAATTTGGTTCGACTAATGCTCCATCAACGTCCATTGATTTGATAAAGAGCGTGTTCAAGCCTTATTTTGACTATTTTATGATTTTCTTTGTTGTTAAGATCTTGGTATACTCTAGCAGTACAGTGAGGCATGAGCAACACTTAAGAGTAGTACTTCAGACTTTCATGGATTGGAAGCATTATGCTAAGTTTTCAAAATGTAAGTTCTAGTTTGATGCATTGTTAGGTCATGTTGTGTCTATTGATGGTGTTAAGATTGAGTTCAAGAATATTGAGTTGGTTTGTAGTTTGCCTAGACTTGCTAAAACTACAGAGATCAAGAGTTTCTTAGGTTTGGAATAATACTATGTCACTTTGTGGAAGGGTTTTCATCCATTGTAGCCCCATTGACTAAGTTGACTCAGAAAAGGCTTTCTTTTCAAATGGTACGATGAGTGTGAGGACAGCTATCAAAAGATCAAGACTACTTTGATTACGACCCATTGTTAGTGTTGCCAATGAATTCAGGCCCATGCATGGTATATTGTGATGCATCACGTGTTAGTCTTGGTGCAATATTGATAGATGAGGGTAAAGTAATATCTTATGCGTCATAGCAGTTGAAGCCTCACGAAAATAATTATTCAATTCATGATTTGGAGTTACCAGCCATCGTGCATGAACTTATGATCTGGGAATATTACCTATATGGTGTTCCATGCGAGTTATACATTAATTATCAGAGTCTTCAACACTTGTTACAGGAAAAAGGATCTAGAGTTGACACGATAGAGGTAGCTTGAGTTGCTTAAGGATTATGATATCACTATCTCGTATCACTCCGGTAAGGAGAATATGGTAGCAGATGCCTTGAGTAGAAGGACATATAGCATCGGAGTTTGGCATCCATTCCAACTTAAGAGAGATCTTTGGCTATGGATCTGTTGGCCCCGGACAATAGATTTGCGAGATTGGAGAGCCTAGTAGAGTTCTTGGACAATGGTCCTTGTTTGAGCGTATCAAGGATCACCAGTATGATGATCCATATTTGTTGGTAATTAGAAACACTATGTAGCGAGTTAGTGCTAACAAGGTGTTTTTTAGAGATAACAAGGAGATGCGTCTTCAAGGTCTGCTTTGTGTTACTAATGTTTATGTCTTGAGGGAGTTGATACTTCAGGAAGCTCAGAGTCCATAATGTTCTATTAATCTAAATGCTACAAAGATGTATCATGATTTGACGCAATATTAGTGGGGGTGGAGGATGAAGAAGGATATTCTTAGGACTATTTCACAGCGTCTGAATGGCTAGCAAGTAAAGTATGAACATAAAAAAATAGGTGGTTTAAGTCAGAAGATGGCTATACCGGAGTGCAATTTGAAACATATTACTATGGACTTTAAGGTAGGTTTACCACGTACTTTGAAGAAGTTTGATTCCATTTTGGTCATTATTGATAGATTGACTAAGTCCGTGTAATTCATTCCAGTGATAGATATTGAAACTTGAGAGAAATTGTCCTAGATCTAAATTAGAGAACTTTCTCAATTGCATGGTGTACCTGTTTCTATGAGTCAGTTTGGGGTATTCATTTCAGTTTGCACATTTGGAGGGTAATTCAGCATGAATTGGTCACATATGTGGTTCTTAGCGTAACTTTTCACCCACACAAATGGATTGTTAGTCTAAACGGACTATTCAGATCCTTGAGAATATGTTTAGATCTTGTGTTATATATTCCGAAGTCCATTCCGATCATTTGCTACCATTTATGGCATTTTTACAACAATAACTATCATTTCAAAATTTAGATGGCTCCACATGAGGCCGTGTCTAGTAGGAGGTATTGATCACTTATTGGTTGGTTTGAGCCTGGAAATACTAGATTGTTGGGTACTGATTTGGTTCGTGATGCTTCGGAGAAGGTGAAGTTGATCTGGGAGAGGATTCACATAGCTTAGTCTAGGCAGAAGAGTTATGTAGATACGAGTCCTTGATGTGGCTTTTATGGAGGGTGAATAGTTACTTTCAAAAGTTTCATGCATGAAGGGAATGTGAGATTTGAGAAGAAAGGTAAGTTGGGTCAGAGGTTTATTGGTCCATTTTAGGTGTTGGAGAGAGTTGGCGACGTTGCTTATGTGCTTTCTTTGCCTCCTAGTCTTTCGGGAGTTTATTCTGCATTTCATGTTTCCATGCTTCGGAGGTATAATGCAGACAAGTCATATGTTTTGGACTTGAGCACAATGCAATTAGATGAGAATCTGTCTTATGAATATGAGGCGATGGCCATTTTGGATAGGCATGTTAAGAAGCTCAGGTTTAAGGAGATCGCACAAGTGAAGGTGCTTTTGGAGAGAGTCCAACCGAGTCAAATAAGAATACTAAATTCATTCTAGCATGAGCATTTGTTTATGAGGTGGAGAATGTAATGACCAGATCGGTCGTTTTAAGTATTAGATTCGTATTCCCCTATTTGATGTTTATGACTTGCGGGGATGGATAGCTTTGTTTTCAAGGTGTTCAAGAGTAATTTAAAACACTTAGTTTCATATTGGAAGCTTAAGTTGTAAGAGTTGACCAAGGTTTGACTTTTATGTAATGACCTCAATTGGTGATTGAAGGTTCCAATAGGTTCGTATGGTGATTTTGGACTTGGGCATATTCCCGAATTTTGGTTTTTGATGCTCCTAGGAGATTTTGACTCTATTTGATGAAGTTGGAAATTTGAATAATTGGATAGTTACTAAGTTTGATCACTAGTTGACTTTTGAGTTATCAGATTCCAATTTTTGTTTCGGGTTTGTGGATAGTCTTATTACGTTGAACGGAAATTGTATGCAAAGTTTGATTGTAATCCGAAGGGCCTAGGTATGAATCAAATTCTTAGTTGGAAGTTTAGAAGTTATGAACTTAAGAGAGTTCAATGTGTGGTTTGGTTAATTTATGTGATGATTCCATATATGTTTGAAACTTACGATAGCTCCGAGTAATATTTATGGAATTTTTTGATAGGGTCCTCAGGGGCTCGGGTGAGTTTTCGACCACCTGGAGCATGTTTGAGATGGGTGATATGGCTGGTGTCTAGTGTACTTCGCGAGAGCGGAGCTTGGATCACGTTCGTGAAGATGAAGTATGGCCCGGGGGTTTTGGCCTTTGTGTTAGTGGCGTTGGAGCCACGTTCACGAAAGGGTCTGAGCCATTGGCCTTCATGTTCGTGAAGAAGCTTTTGCGAAGAGGTGAAGCAGATGGCCTTCGCGTTTGCGTGACTCCTATCCCATTTGTGATGAAGGATTTTGGGTGAATACTTATTGTGCTTTGTGAACACGAGGCTATCGTTACATTGGCGAAGGGTATCACTGGGAGGGATATTTTGAGACCTATTTTCAAGACTTAGCTTATTTTTCACTATTTTGAGTCTTAGAGAATGAGGGGTGGAGATTTGTAACAGGGATTTCACTACTATCTTGGAGGTAACTAATTTTTACATGGATTTGAATTAAAGTAAAATTCGGGCTTTTGGTCTACAATTTAAAAGAATGTAAATTGAGGTTTTGAGAAATGATTTGGACTTGAATTTGAAAAGTAAACATGTATTTAATGTTATGGGTAAACATGATCTAACCCTAGACTTGGGGTTTGACCCTATGGGTCCGTAGTTACCTTTATTGACTTTTTGGGAACAAATTAAAGATTTATTATTTATAATTGATTCCTATGATGTTATTTGACCTGTTTAAGTGTTATTTGACCATATTTGAGCTGGTTTGAAGTGATTTCTAAAGATAAAGCAGTTTTAGAGGGTTTATTTGGCTTGCTAATGTAAATATCTTGCCTAATATTGGTTTGAGGATTATACCCTTAGGATATAACCTTGTTTGCTTATTAAAATATGTGGGAAGCAACCTATATGCGACGTGACTAGGTCATATGTAGGTGCTATTGGTTATTCATGACCACGTTAGATTTTAGGATTTTATTATGCCTTGTTTGGTTGTGTGTGTTTCGTGATTTGTGTTTTAATCAATTGTATGACTATGTGAGCTTATACTACCTCTTAAATGGATAAGACGTGCTATTCGCGAAATTATTGATATAATTGATTTAGCCGTAGTCATGTTTTATATCTTCAGCTCACATCCTAGGCTTTATTTATATGTCCATGTGCACATTTTTTATTGTTTGTGAGAATATGCATCCTTGGAGATAAAATGTTATTTCGTATTGTTATATTTATGGCACATTTGGACATGTTGAGCGGATTGATTTGAATATGGAATGAGAATTCTGTTGCGCGGTTACGATGATATTGATATTGTTATGGCATGTAGTCTTTTCCATGCAGTGTGTAGATATGGATCCATCCCCCCTAGGGTCTCTCTCATGTTTCTCACTTGATGGCACACGCGTATGTCTAGAGAAATTAATAGATTTCTAAAAGATTTTCATATGGAATCCGATGTGGTGAATTCTGAGAATAAGGGTTGAATCTTTCACCACCTAAGTGAATCCTTTTGCCACAGCATTCATAATATATGCTTTCTATGTTATCTTCTAACATTCTACTTGACGCATCTCTTGTGTGCTTTGGTCTTGGTAGACGAGATAAAAACATCCATGTTTAGTTGGTTTCTCATGATGCATTCTTTTACAATATCACATCTCTTTTCATAATCTTGTTGTGTATAGATATAGATTATACAAGTTTATTTGTTAGTAGGCATCACATGAATTGAATATCTTCACTACTTCATCGAAGTTAGTCTCAACACTTACTAAGTAAACAAAATATAGTACTCTCACTATACTTCTGCATATTTTGTGCCTATTCTGGCATTGGCTCGAGTGGAGCTCAAGACGCTGCTAGTGCCTGATTTTGGTGACTTGAGTTAGTGATGCATGGTCGTCCACAGACCCTTAGAGTCATCTTCCTTCTTTATCATGCTATTACTTATATTTCAAACAATATTTGTATTAGTGAGATATTCTGTAGAATCTTTTTCTAAAGCTTATTACCCCATGCTACAAGGTTTTAGGGGATCTGTTGCTAGTGTATTGTACGCGATAAAATTGGAGGGTCTAATTTTCGGCCATTACAATGCTTCGTAAACATGTCAGTCAAAGGCTCGAGGCTACGGTCGAGATTTATACCCAAGGGGCTATCGACGTCCGACCTCAAGCCAATATAGGTCGACATATAGGGAAAAAGTGAGAAGTTCCAAAGGCGTATGACTAGAGCTGACAATGTCTAGTAAGCTGGTTCAGACCTGTATCGTGACATTAAAAAGGGTTGTACCAGCTCCATATCTTTGTATTAAATGTACTTGCACCGTACTAGGATTCCCCTCATATATAAAAGAGGTCCTTGTAATTTTGTAGAGACATCTGATACTCCTCTAACTTAACATATTATCGTGCTCTTATTGCTTCATTTATTACTTACATTTATTGTGTTCTATTTATTGTTCTTTATTTATGGCTTATTATTGTCCAGAAAGAGCCGTGATTGATTTTATCATAGCTGTTAGTCATCCATCGACTACCCTCGGCAAGATATCAGACTGGACCCCGAGGCCCTGAATTAGTGAGCTCGAGGCCCTGATTATCATCCGTTCGGTTTGGATTATCATCCATTCGATTTGGTTATCACCCTGTTTCAAGCTCTTACCTAGTCTCTAAGTTTTTCACTTAGAATCTATTGCCTAAATAACTAGCATAAAAATAGATCACATATTTTCAGAACCACAAAATTAAATCAAATTATAATTATCATTTTCAAGATAAACATGTATTTCTGCACTTACTATTGTTGAAAGAATCCTTTCGCTTACTTATGCTATATCAATTATATTATATTTTATTGTATTTAGTTTGATCTGTATTTTGGTGTTCACTTACCTAGCATTGGGGTTTAGGTTCTAACACGAACTTTGGTAGGATTTTGGATTGTGGCAAGCACAATCATCAATCTACAAAACCAAGTCATAACTTTTAATTACATGGCCACGAAAAAAAAGTTTAACCGAATGGAAACTACCTAAAGAACAATATCTAAGGAAGTTTGGGACTCTGGTCAGGCTGGGAAGGCTAGGTTAGATGAATAGTTGTGAGTCTAGATTACTAGAGATGTGCTACTAGAACAGCTGGATTTTGGAATTCTGCTTCCTTTATCTTGTCAAGTCTACGTCTAGCTTTTGATTTACAGTCTTCATTCTGTCAATCTCTATAGCTTGTATCTCGACTTGCTATTGTAGTTCCTGCACTTATTATTGAAGCTTTAAAATTTCAGCATTGTTATAAGAACCATTACCAAAAATGGTTCCCCTTCAGCCTCCTCTTTAAGTTGCTTACACAATTTTACAATAATAGCCTATGTGCTATACATAATTACGCAAGTTGCTTACACAATTTTGCAATAATAGCCTATGTGCTATACATAATTACGCAAGTTGCTTACACAATTTTGCAATAATAGCCTATGTGCTATACATAATTATATTTTTTTTCTCAATATTCGTGCCAAATAGTTTTATAAATTAGTTTATTAACAATTTTCATGTATTTAATTATAGCCCAGTTTTGAGCTAATTTCAGACCAAATCAAGGCCCAAACACCTGAGTCAATTCCCCAGCCCAAATCAGACGGCCCCTCTTGTTCTAACCCGGATGGGACCCGTCCGCATGACCCGCCCCATTTTTCTTTTAGTCTTTGTAGTTGATCTTAGAGATCAACGGCCCGTAAACCATCCACGCTTTTAATTACACCAGCCCAAACCCTAAAGACCACTCTCCCAAAACCGATTGGCCCAAAACGCTCTGAACTCTTCGCTTCTCTTCTGAAGAACCCTAGCCTCCTCCCCCTTAATTCTCTTTCCTAATTCCGTTGATGATGGTACATGATTGTTTTCTTACCATATCTACGTTTCTTCACTATTAGTCACACGTTTAAGGTATTACTTAGATATTTGCCCAATTTTGGCAAATACAATCTCTATAACAGATGGGAATCAACTCAATCTTGGAGATTTGGATAATATCTCGTCTATATACATGAACAAAAGACTAGTTTTTCATACCAGTTGGCTGATTTTGAGTTTTAAACCCTAACTAGGGTTTGGAGTTTGATTTCTTTTCTTTTCAGTTACTTTATAGACTTGCATGCGATATTTTACTCTTTTTGTTTATGTCTACTTGATTTATTTCCTTGTTTATTTGCCTGATTCTACATCTATATAAACTCTCCCCTAATTCCCTTTAAACAGACCTTTGTTGCTGAAATTGACTACTATTTCTCTCTTATTCTCTCATTCTATATTGTTCTGAACTTTGACTCTTGGCCGGTCGAAAGTCAAGGCCAACAAAATTCGGGTTAGTGATATTTCTTAGTGCAAGCACTGCCCAGGGTTCATCTGGAACCCTTGGGGAGCTCTAACGCACTAAGATTATTTTGGGTTCTGCTATTGACTATTGTCGTTTGAAGTGTCGTTGAGACTGTTCTTCCTATTTATTCGTCTGTCAATTGATAGTTTGTAAGTTCTTCTATCTTAGCAGTTTATTCTCTTTCATTTATGCTCATACTCAGTATATTCATGCCACTGATACTTCTAGGAATCAATATGTTCCTATGACATCCATGTTTACAACCTTATTAACTCTGACATTAGCTTGTGATTATGAATTTTTTCTCGTATTAAACTTGCCTAAAATTTCAATTTTGATATGTCTATTACATGTGTGCAATATGAAGTACTTTTGGGTCTCTAAAGCTCGTTTAGTTTAGTGTATTTGTACCCCGAATGTTTATACTTATTGCCTGGAATGAATTCGCTTCCCTGCCCTATTCCGAACTCTTGTGATTCAGCCACTCCAGGCCTAGAATATGTGCTAATCCTTATGGAATCATTCCTTTGCAACTTGACATTTCCTAAGACTGATACTTGATCATATTGTCATGACAAGCATGCTTCCCTACTACTTAATGTGCACTCCTTGATTTTCTGTCTTCTACTCAATATTTTCTAATACTGGCCGAGATTTAGGATGAAATAACTAGCCTTCCCTATGGCCAGCTAGTACTATGCTTAATAATTGCATGTCTTGCTTCTAAAACTCGATATTTCTCTTGTATTGTGACTAAATTTCAGCATGCTAAATCTTTTATCCTACTTAGTAAAGTAATTTCTTGTTCTTCTATTCTTTTTATGATAGACACTTTCATGTGAAGGTTATGCTTGTTCTTGTGTGTGATTCTGCTAGACCCTTATCTAAGGTTCTATAGGTTGATGCTGAATCATGTTTCATTGGAATTGTTTACTATCTTATGGTCGTCAATTTTATCACTCTTAAACTTTCTTTATTGGATTACAAGCATGAACTTGCCTCATATGTGTCTTTTGTGCCTTTAGATTTAGCCCGATCTTGTTTATATGTCTTGGCTAGAGTTGTTGTTAGACATAGCTGTTAAAACCAAAAGTTTAGGCTAGTTAGCTAAATTCTATAAGTTTTGTCACTTGTATGGCTAAATTTGACATCCATTTGGGTGAGTAAATTATTCATTTGGGTCTGGTATGTTGGGCCTTCTTTGGTACTAGAGGTTTGAAATACAATGTTCGCATCTGGAGTTTGGGTTTGTTGTGTGTGCAAAGTTCTGAGTATATATTGGAAGACCCAGATCTGTTACTGGGTTATTCTATACATTTGGGCCTTCCAATATATACTCTGGTCTTTTTTGGGAGCGTTAGAATCGGTGCTGAAGTTAACCTGTACTTTAATGCCTGGAAACTCCGTTCGCAAGCATAAATCCATTGAAACTTTGCTTCCTTCTAATTCAATCTTGTCAAAGGTGCTGAAAGGAAAGAAAATTCCTCTACAAATCTGCTATAATAACCTGCCAAACAGAGAAAGCTACGAACCTCCGTCGGTGTTGTGGGTCTAGGCCAAGTTTTTACTGCCTCAATCTTTTTTGTATTCACCCAGATGTCTTCACCCAAAATGATATGCCCAATGAAAGCTACAGAGTTCAACCACAATTCACATTTAGAGAATTTTGCATACAACTTTCTTTATTCTAGAATTTCGAGCGTAGTACGCAAGGGATCTGCATGCTCAACCTCTGAACAAGAATAACCAATATATCATCAATAAATACAATTACGAACAACAAAAAAGGGTCTAAATACATGGTGCATCAAATCCATGAATACTACTTGGGCATTGGTCAAACAAAACGACATAACACGAAACTTAAAGAGCCCATATCTGGTCCTGAATGTTGTCTTCAGAATATCTTTCTCCTTAACCCTTACCTGATGGTACCCGGACCTCAAGTCTATCTTTTAAAAACACTTGGCACCTTGCAACTGATCAAATAAATTATCAATCCTCGAGAGCAGGTACTTATTCTTGATCGTCACTTCATTCAACTGTCTATAATCAGTACATATCCGTAAGGAACTATCTTTCTTCCTTACAAATAGCAAGTGCTTTAGTTGTTCCTTCGACTCTTTCAGCTATGCGAGGGCTATTCTATAGGGAGGAATATATATTGGATGAGTATCCGGTAGCAGGTCAATAGAAAACTAAATTTCTCGTTCTGGCAAAAGACCCAGAAACTCATCGGGAAAAACATTGGGAAGATCATTAACCACATGGATGGACTGAATGGTTGATAACTCTACTTCTACATCCTGAACCCGAACTAAGTGATAAATACAGCCCTTTCTGATCATCTTCCTTGCCTTGAGATAGTAAATAAATCTACCTCTCGACGATGCCGTATTACCTTTCCACTCCAAAATAGACTCCCTTAAAAATTGAAATCGGGCTATCTTTGATCTATAATCAGCATTGTTATGACAAGAAGCCAACCAATCTACCCATTATAACATCAAATTCTACCATATCTAACTCGATTAGGTTCACTACGGTAGATTGACTATGAACTACTATTATAGAACCCCAATATACTCGCTTAGCTATCACCGAGTCCCCAATAGGTATAGATACCTCAAAAGGTTTAACCAATTTAGGGTTAAATCCAAACTTACTAGCAACCAATGGAATAACATATGATAAGGTGGAACCTGGGTCAATAAGTGCATATACATCATATGAGGAGAATGATAATAAACCTGCAACGACATTAGGTGATGACTCTTGATCTTGTCGTCCTACCAACACATAAATGCGGTTTTGAGGAGTGCTCGAGATAGATATTCGGCCTCTGTCTCTACCATGACTTATTAGTACTTGTGAACCTTGCCTAAGGGGCGTACTGATGATGACGAACCAACTACAAATCCCACTGGTTGAGCTATGCTTGAATCACCTCTTGTTAGACAATCCCTCATAGTGTGACCTAGATAACCACAAGTATAACAAACACCTAACCCCACACGGCCATAATGAGCCCATTGTGGCAAGGTCGGCCTCATTTAACTTGACTTAGCTAGGTACTGTGAACTTGAGACTCTAGCATTCTGACCAGGTCCTAAATATGTGCAACGATCAAATCTCTTACCGCCAAATAGATGGGGGCGCTAGCCGATGGCTGGGCTAGATAACTTGGGTACTGTTGTCTCTGACCACCTCAAAACTTACTAGAAGGACTCGAAGACCTCTCTCTCTCTCTTATTTTGGGCCCTATCATGCTCACGATCGGCCCTATATTTCTGCTTACGCTCCTCTACACCCTGAGCATATGCCTGAATACGAGAAATATCCATGTATGGATCAAGTGAGATCAATATAAAATCCTAATGAAAGTGCAGTTATAATCCCATCACGAAACAGTGAACCCGATCCTCCATCTTAGATACAATAGTAGGAACATACCTAGCCAACGAATCAAACTGAAGACTGTACTCCTGAGCACTCTTATTACACTGCCGAATGGTGAAGAACCTATCAACTCTGACCCTCCTAAGATCTGGTGGCAAATGATGACGAAGAAAAGCTTCTGTAAACTCCTGCCACACTTCTGGAGGGGCATCCTCACCTCTGGACAATTCCCAAGAACCTTACCAATTAACTGCAATATCTCAGAATCTATAGGAAGCTAGCTCAACTAACTCAATCACAATGGGCTTCATTACCCTTAACGTCCTCTGCATTCTATCAATAAATACTTGAGGGTCCTCATTTCGATCTGTCCCAATGAATACCGGAGGGTCTAAATTAATGAAATTACGAACCCTCACGCTGACGGACCTATCAGCATGACCAATACCTACTTCCTAATGTCGAGAATGTGCAGCTACTAATCGAGTTAATAGATGAATAGTATCTCTCACCTCCTGACCCGGTTTATCTAGATAAGGGGCTGAATGTATAGGACCGGGCAATGGTGCTAGTACCCATCAGAGCTCTCTTGGAGAGTGCAGGGTATGTGAAGTCATAGATGGAATCTCACTATGAGACTCTCTTCGAGCCTTGGTAACTTATGGCGCTCAACTAGTAGTCTCACCAGCCACATACTTTTCCTTTTGGTGGCTGTAGTCTTTCGAGGCATCGATGAAAATATAACATATCGTTAGGAACATGAATTCTTATATCGAATGATCTAAGATAATAAGAAAGGATAACATCATATATGTCATGTAGCTTCATTTTTATAAGTGTGGTGCATAACACACCCACAAACAAGAATGTACTAGACACAGTCTGTAGACAACGTAGAAAAGCTCTGATACCACTTTTTTCACGACCCAAACCGATGGGCCGCGATGGGTGCCCAAATCCTACATGTCGAACAATGTTAAACATGCGTTTACTATATAAACATGAATAACATACGTGAGGGAAACCTATCCAAATGACATATGTACATCTACATGCGGAATACAGTGGGCGAGCCGGCAAGGCTGCTACAGACAACCATATACCGAAAACTGGAAGCCGATAAGGTCACATACTATCCAACTATACTCCAGTGGATACAGACATCTAATAGAAATGCAACTATACAAAAATGGGACTGAGCCACATCATACCCATATATACATACATGCATATCATACCAAAATCAAAATTAGCTCTAGATCAAGTGGAGCACGCCCATTCTCGCTGATCAAGGATCCTAAGAAGAGGGACCATTGGCTTGACTACCTACACCTGCCGGCACAAAACGTAGGCCTTGGGAAATAGTGTGTCACTATGAATAATGTACTAAATATGTAAGGCATGAAAATTAATACATAAAAGACATAGATAAAACATGAAATAAAGAAATCCATCTGTAAGTCTGAATAACTATGTAAATCTTGAAACATTTATAATGTCATGAACGTGTATATGAATGTCGTTTCTTGAAACATCATCAGGGCTCTGAGGGCATCCCATCATATCATCTCGGCCACTGTGGACAAAATTATCAATGTATGCGAGCTGATTAAGTGGTGGTGCGTATATAACACCGTAACCTTTTCACATATCTCATATCCATATAATATACATATACATCTGTTCATGGGTCAATATACATGTATAAATGCATGAAATGCATAAGAAATACGTTACTAAGATTTTCTCGGAATGCCGTAAAAATCAATATACCTTTCAGATAAACTGTATCAGATACGTATTTTTCTAAGACCCATGAACATAAGATATAATAATAATTCACATGGGAAATCAAGAATATAGACACCTCTAGTATTTCTATGAATAGAGTCATTTATGAAATTTAAGTATTTTACTCGTTTCATTTGTATTATTTGGATCATGCCAAAAAAGAAAGAAGAGATAACCTCAACATACCTGAGTCGATTCTTTTGAAAATCCTCTAACACATGTTAATTGCGACAAAACACGGAACAAGTTATATGAAAAGCCTGAAGCAATAACGTTTCTTATGCAGAGACCATCTTGGTTGAACCCTTTCCTTAAGAGAATTATAAATTGAAAAGCTTGAGTGAATCTCTTCTGAACAAAATCGTTACTAATGTTATGGAAAGGTATCTGATTTCTTACTTTCTTATTCTATGTCCAAAATGAGACTAACTTTGTAATGAATCCAAACTTTGTACCAACTTTGTAATGAAACCAAACCTTGTATAGACTTTGAATGGCTTACACGTTAAAGTCCTATTTACCTTAGATAGCCACCTAAGCACATATGACTACTTAGTCATATGTATTAATAGTGGCTTATTTCCACGTGGGGGTGGGGGTTGGCGTGGGAAATTTTAAATCTTTATCCATTTAGGTAATTAGGTAATATCCCATTACCCGGTAATTAATCAATTATTCACATAATTATGAATTATCTCATATTACTTAAAATCTAATAATTTTTAATATAATTTATATATTATAATTGTGAGTACGTGATTTTTGCCTCATGAAAACTACTCCAAAAGAAATCGAAAAATAAAACAAATGTCATTTGGGTACAATTTTAAGAATTTGCGCGGCATCTGTTGATAATTACTTGTGCTTTATCCGTAAATATTTATCTTGTTTAATTAATTAAAAAATGCTAAAATATATGTTGCATGCACATTTTGGGATTTAATTGTGCACTTAGGAATTAACTGAACCATGTTTTGATTTTTAAAAGAAAGAAAATTACAAAAAATACGTATTTGTTGTACTTTTGTCATTTAATGTACAAATTGTGTGATTTTTGTTTTAATTGACATTTAGTCTAGTGTGTTAATTATTAATTAAGAGTTAATTAATATTTTGTAGGTATATTTTGGTTTTACAACTTATTTTAGAATTTTTGTTAATTGTTAATTAAAAGAAGAAAAAAGAAAACAAGTGAAATAGGAAGAAAATCGGAACTAGGCCGCTTAATTGGACCCAAAAAAATCAGGCCCAAAACACTGTCTCTATCCGGTCCAAGTCAACCCACCTCAGAGACGTTCAAACGATGTCGTTTTGGTCACACTTGATCTGGGTCGTTGATCTCAAATTGATCAACGGCCAGGATTAACCCTTTCCTACCCGTTCCCTGTACCCGACCCGTTACCCGGTCTAACTGGACCCCCTGTTTAACCAAACGGCGTCGTCCCCTGCTAAAAAATTGATCCTGGCCGCTGATCTTGGATGATCTAACGGCCCAATATCATTTCCCCATCCCGTATATAACCCTAATCCCTTATCCCACGCCCCCAAACCAAACCACCCCACCCCCATCGTCTCTCTCTGAAGCTCAAAGACGAACCAGACCAAACCATAGCCGTCCCTACGCCCTTTCACCTGAAACCTGGCGGCAACGATGCCGTCGGCCACCAAAATAACACCACTGAACCCCCTAACCACCCTCAACCTAAATCCCTGACCAGTTTACTTCGAATCTCAACGAGGGTCTTCGAATCTTCGATTGAAAATCCGAGCAAAACCCTAAAGCTTACCCAATCGCCCCCAAAGTCACACCAGTCCACCTCCTGACCTCCCTCGTTCCTAAAACACCTCTAGTGTGGTTCGAATCGTGCTAGAATTGCTCGAATGCCAAATCAAACAAACAGAACCCTAGAAGGACCAGAACTGAGCATGTCCGAGATTAGAAAATTGAGGGTTCTAATCGACTTTAGTCGAGTGTTCTTAGTAGAGAACACTCTATTAAAGTCCGTTTTTACCTCAAAGGATTCAAGTCGAAAGTCAACTGAACCGAGTCCCTTTGGTGTCTGATTTTCTAAGGTATTCGTTCTATTTTCCCTTTTTATTTTTCCTATTTTTTTTATTGTTGTTTATCTGTTCAAGTTTCATGGTAATTCGTCTTGTGTCTATTATTTTCTCCCTTCTCCATTCAAACCATTTATTGGGTCCAATTTTTCTCTGTCAATTAATAACATATGTTATAAATAGTTCGTCGATTATTTCATCCTTGTTTGAAGTCCAGTAGCTTTCGCCAGATGACTGATGTCGAGTGGTGCACGACACTCAGCTTTAAGGCTCATTGTCAATATAATGACGATGATCCTACATTTTGTATAGGTTGGACTTGGAATTGCGTTAGTTTAATCCTTATATCAATGTGATTTTTGATTCAGTTTTAGCTTCAGCTTCAATGATTCTGTTTGAGTTCTGTGTTAATATGATTTCGATTTAAACTCAATAGAATTGGTTATAGCTGATTTGGTACAGAGTGAAAGGGGATTAGGTTAGGGTAGTAATTTTAACGAATCACAGAGGTAATCTGGGGAGTTTAAAGTCTGAAAATAGTTTAAATTTAGTGGTCTGTCAGTAAGTACTACATACCATTAAACTAATGCTTTAGTGGGATGTTGAATTAGAATGGTATGGGAAGTCTTTGAATACTATAAATATGCCCATAACCATTGAATTTCTACCAGCAGCAATGAAACAGTTTACATCAACCAACACAGCAATTTCAACTCCCGGAATGACTCACTGACCCCCAGAACCAAACAAAAATAGAGATTGACCCACAGCAATACCAAATAACTTTAAAAATAACTCCAGCAACTCAACAGACCATGATTCACTCAAAAGCACCAAGTTCGACTTGAAAACAAACAATTCATGGAGGATAACTATTGCAACTCTCAATCACTCGATGTAACAGTATTTTCTGATATTTTTAAATGGAATAGTAGCTCTCCTCAAGACTGAAAATGATCTAAAACACTAAAAGTATTCTCTCAAACTATCTGAACCACTAATTCAACAAGAGAAGACCCTTTTTCACTCTCAGCCTGATCCCCCTTCTAAACTTTCAGTTTTCCTTAAATGTTTTTTAGCTCTCTAACTCTCAGATTTTAAGAGTACTTTTTTTTCAGTCCTCTCCCTGTATGAGTGTCTAGGGTACCGTTTTATTCTGATTTCCAGCTCTCTAAAGTGGGCATTCCACTAGTGCATTTTCCACTAACAACTTATCTTTTCAGTTTTTAATTATGCACTTAACCTTATTGCCTTTAAAATAACCAATAATGCCCATTTCAATCCTTAAAATCAGCAAGGAGTGCAGTCTCCATTATCATTTGGTTTTTTAACCTTTTCAATTCCACTTAGAAAGGTCTCAATTCAATTCATTAGCAGTCCCTTTAATTATTAGTGGTTCAAATTTCAGTTAAACCCTAAATTAACCCTGAACTTACTGTAATTACCCTGACCTCTTTAATCTGTATTAAAAAAACCGTCAATTCTAAAAGTGTCCAACTACCAAACTGACCAAAATTGTTTCTTAATTGATCACCAAATCACTACAGCTATAACCAATTCCTGATCAAAACTCAAACAACAACTTAAACTGAACAGATCAGATCAAATAGCAGAGTGATATTAAACTACTAAAGCTATGATTGAAACATGTATATGGGAATAACTAATTATGTTCCAATTCTAAATTACACTAAATAAAGTGAATGGAATATGGTAGTATACTGAATTCAGCAACAAAACAATTGGTAATTGAGAGAAAAGGTCCAAACAATAGCATATAGGGTACAATTTGAATAACAACAAATAGTAAACAATCACAATTTTATGCCAAAACTTATTGACTGACTACTTCGAATCATTCAATCATATTATAACATATGCTAATTGACAGAGAAAAATTGGATCAAAGAAAGGGTCCGAAAGAGGAAGAGAAGATAATTGACAAAAATAACGAAAAATCAAACAAAATACAACAACTTAAAACAAATAAACAATGACAAAAATAGAACAGAAAAGGGAAGGAAAAATACCTTCAAATCAAAAACCAACTAACTTCGATCAGTCGAAGTCCCGACTCGATCTTTCGAGGCCAAAATGGACCTTAATCGAGTGTTCTTGACTAAGGTCAGTTGCGACCTCAAATTCTTTTGGTTCTTCTAGGGCTTGTTTGTTCGATTTAAGATTCGACGGGCTTGGCCAAGATTCGAATAAAACTGATATGGGATTAAGGACTAGGGTGGTCTAGTGGTGAACTGGTGTTGATTTGGGACTGTTTAGGGTTGGCGCCGCCACCAAGGAATTTTGTGGCGGTGGTAGGGTTCTTGATTGTAATTTGATATTCGAGGAAGGGGGCTGGGATTCGAAGGAAACGAAGGTTGTTTTAGTGGTGAGGGAGGCCTAGTGGTGGCATGGTGTTGATTTGGGGTCAAATGGTCAAGGTGAGGTTTGGGTCAGTTCTTCGATCTAATATTCGAAGAACTCAGGGATGATTCAAGAATGATGGAGTAGGTATTTGGAATGGGGAGGTCGACGGAAGGCTGTGGTGTAAAAATGGGGGTCATTGGACCACCGGAACTGCCATGAGGCGATTTCCGGTGGGTGGTCGACGGCGGAGTATGGCGGAGGGTTTGGGGCGTCTCTGAATGTTAGAGACGGAGAGGGGGGGTTGGATTGGGGGGCTGTGTAGAAATTTAGGCTTATATACTAGATTAGGGGATCAATCCAGACCGTTGGATCAAATGGAACCAACGATCCAGATTGAACAGGGGAGGGTAGACGATGTCGTTTGGTTTAATAACGGGGCGGACCGGGTTGGGGAATGGGTCAGGTGGTTTAAACGGGTAAAGGAGATGGAATTTGGACCGTTGGATTGATTGGGATGGATGGTTTGGATTAACACACCTGAAACGGCATCGTTTTAATGATGTTGGAGACAGACTGGACCGTTTGATATAATGAAATCAACAGTCCAGATCGAATGTGACTAAAACGACGTCATTTAGACATCTGTGAAGCTTGATCTATTGTACCGGGTTAAGAAGGTGTTTTTGGGCCTGGTTTGGGTGTGTTTGATTTGGATTTTATCAAATTAATTAGCCCATCAATTTCCTTCTTCCTTCCTAAATTTAAAAACTAAAATTAACTTAAAATACTAATCAACTCCTAATGATAATTATCACCCAAAAATTAAACACCACTTAAAACTAAAATCACACAATTTTGACATTTCATGCTAAAAAATGCAAAGTTCATATTTTTTGTGATTTTTTATTTTTGTAAAACAAACTTAATTACTCCTAATTGTAAAATTAAATCCTAAAATGTAAATGCAACATATTTTGATATTTTCATTAATTTAAACAAACAAACACGCACAGACGAATGTAAACAAATAAAAGAAAAATAACAAAAATCCACAAAAATTACACACAACACAAAACTATTTTATTTTGAATTTTTGGGAGTAATTCTCGTATAGGGCAAAAATCATGTGCTCACAATGGTCCGAATCACACCCTAGGCGGGACCTCAACCAAACATATCAATAATTCCTAAAATATGATACGAACTTAGTCGAAGCCTTAAATAACATCCAACAACATCAAAAATATATGAAGCACCCCAATTCAAGCCAAATGAACTTATAAACTTTTGACTTCTACATTCGATGTCGAAGCCTATCAAATCAAGTCTGATTAACCTTAAAAAATTTCACACAAATCCTAACTGACATTACGGACCTATTCTAGCTTTCGAAATTAGAAACCGACCCCGATATCAAAATTTTCACTCCTGGTCAAACTTTTCAAAGTCTTCCAATATTGCAATTTCGCCAATTATGCCTAAAAGACCTACGGACCTCCAAATCAATATTCGGGCACGCTTCTAAGATAAAAATCATCCTACGGAGCTATTGTAATCGTCAAAACTCCATTCCAGAGTCCTTTTTCACACAAGTCAAACTACAATAAATTTCGACGACCTAAACTTCTAGTTTAGGGACTATGTGTCTCATTTCACTTTGAGACTCACCCGAAACCAAAACCAAAAATCTCAAAAAGTCACGTAACCATAGAATAACACAGAGAAGGCAATAAATAAGGGATTGGGGCTAACACACTCAAAATGACCGGCCGGATCGTTACATATACTTGTCATATATGAGTGCATACAGACAAAACAATCAGTGTTAGCACATAAAAGTTCAATTAACTTACTTTTCATCTTCGGGCTCAAGTTTGTTCTGATATAAACTTCCTGTCGGACCAGTGACAAACAATATAACTGTTTTAAGATCTTCCATAGTGGTTTTAATTGTTTTGTTCACCTCTGGCTCTTGGATCACATCGGGCCTCGCATTTATATCAGTTTCACTCTTTGGATTTTTAGTTGAGGAAGAAAGCAAATTCTCCTCAGTTGAATTATGTAATTGCTATTTCTCATCTCCGTCTTTTGGTGTTCCATTTTACATCGCAACCGTGTTGATTTCTTGTACGACTAGCTGATTTCTGACAAATTTCCCATTGCAATGGAAATTTGATTACCTGAAGTCATGAATCTACGGTCTTCCTAAAATTATATTATAAGCCATGTCTGCATCCACCACTTGAAACTTTGTATATTTGATGACACCCTCTACGAACGTTGCTAACATAATTTCTCCTTTTGTTACAATACTTAAATTATCAAACCCATACAACGATCGAGCCTTGGGTATGATATGATCAGTTGCTTGTATCTCATTAACAGTGTGATATTCATAGAGCTACTTGGATTGATAAAAACTCACTTGACATTAGTATCATGAACAAGTAAAGATATTACCAGAGCATCTTTATGAGGAATGATCAAGCCATCCGCATCTTCTTCATCAAACGTTATAATGTCTCCTTCCAGAACTTGACGAACCCATTTCCCTGTGGGTAACTGAGATCTTAGCTGCCCTATTCACTACCATTTATGTTACTCTGTTGACCTCTTCACCCCCAGTTATAATCCATCGTTCTTTTCTGTGATGGGGGTTTTAGTAGTTCTTTCCTATTTTTCATATAAGAGTGTTTTCCTTTTTCACTAAACAAGTCAGTGAGATAACATATTTTCAGTAAATATTCAACATCCCCTTGTAAGAGCCTACAATTTGTTGTTCTATGACTATGATCATTATAGAATTCACACAAGAATTTCTGGCTTCTTTTGCTGGGATTTGTTCTTATGTCTTTCGGCCATCGTACCTTATCACACATACGTTTTAGTACAACTACCAACTCGGACGTACTGACGTTAAAATTATAATCTCATATTCTTGATCGGGTTGTTGTTGTTATACTCTTGATCGGGAATTTTGATCATTGTTCCTTGTTGTCTCTAGTTCCTTAACAAATCAGGAGGACGAACTCCCCTCTTTCTATATCGATCTTTGATCAAACCGTGCTTGTTCTTATTTTGATTTAGGATCTCATTCTGTGTCCTATGTAAGGTTCGTACCTATTTTTCCGGATCTCCTTTCTATTTCTGAGCGCCTAGGTCCGAACCTTTCCTCCACCTTCAGCTGAGATACCGTGTCTTCTTTTATTCGTAACTTTGTGTTGTACCTGTTATAAACATTATTCCAAGCAGTAGCAGGAAATTTCCCCAAGTTCTATTTTAACCTTCTTGTGGCTTCGAAGCTTTTCTCATTCAAATTAATTGCAAATGACATAGCCGCCCAATTATCAGGTACACGCGGTAACATTATTCTCTCACGCATCGATCTATGAATTCTCTAAGCAATTATGTACTCACTTGTTTTACCTTGAATATATCTTTCATTCTCTTATCTATATCTTGAGTTCCCGAATGTACTTTTATAAATGAATCTGCAAGTTTAGCAAAAGAATCAATCAAATTTTCAGGTAAGAGAGGTAAGTTAACACTCCTTTTGTTAGCGTTTCGCCAACTTTCTTCACCAATACTAACTCAATTCCTGCTTTGTTAAGTCATTTTGCTTTACTCTTTTGGTAAATGCGGTAACATGATCTCGCAGGTTAGTAGTCCCATCATATTTAGGAATATCAGACATTTTGAACTTTTTTGGTATTGGTAACGATTTTGCACTTGCTTACAAGGTTGTTATGAATACTTGTTAATATCAAATCCTTTAATCATGGGTGGTACTCCTGGTATCTGATCTATCCGCTCGTTTGTTCCTTGAGCTGCTTGTTCAAGGTTAGTACTAAACATTGAAAATTAGAATTATTTGGTGTACCTGACCCTCCGGCTCCCGAATTATTTGGCATTTCTCCACTTCCAGAGTTTTCAAGCCCTGAATGGGGGTTTTCAATAGTTGTATTCACTAGCAGTGGAGCCTGCACAACACTTGGCAGACCACTTGCAAAAGCACACAAGGCTTCACCAATTTGTTGAGCAATAAACTGCTTCAAATTATCTTGCTCATTTGGTTGTTCGTCAAATTTGTTGTCCAGCGTTACGATTAGAAAATCTTTCAGGTGAATTTTCTCGTGAACGCAGTGGAGTAGTTGTGGGTGTATTGTGTGGAGAAGTTCCACCTTGTTGCCTTATTTGTTCAACATCACCCACCTGAACAATTTCAATAGTGGTAGACATAATTCGTTGTTAAAGATAAAATATAAAAAGTGAAAAGATTATTAGATTTTCCTATAACAGAATCAATTTATGTAACCAGAAAATAGTTTTTGTGGTCAAAGCAAATATTAAAATAAATCGGATTTCTAATAACAAATTTACTTCACTTTTCCGAATATAGAAGAATAGGAAATAATTGAAAACAAATATTAGGAGAATAAGGAAAAGTAAATCTTATTGATAGACGTAGCTTCCTTCCGTGAGCTGAGAGTGAGAATCTCCAATTAAGCAGAGAAATAAGAATGAAAGACTGATATAATATATTTGTGATTCCCCTGATGATCGTACTAAGTATGGTAACGGTGATTTATATAAGGATACAATATGTAACAGTTTTGCCCCACTAAATTTCTGCCCATTACTGATATTAACTACATTAATTGTCCGTATTTGAATTATTCATAACGATTATGATAATAATAGACAATCACGCACAATCAGGGATTGTGACGATTCCTTCTCGATATCCTAGCTATTACTGAATCTTCTTCTATTGTAGTTTCCAATCATACATCCTCTGCCTACCTCTTCATTCTTAGTTGTCAGATACGATATTTTTGTAAATAATACCATGGGTGTTTTATATCCACGCCCTATCATACTCCTTTATTACTTTAATTCTAATATCATATGTCAACATATCATTAATCCACATGTCTTATCTTTTTACCAATACAGCTACACGTTAATCTTTCAGATCTTATCTTTGTAACTGTAAATTTTCTGCCAGCGACATAGTAATCGCGGCTAGAAGAATATGTGCTTTTGGTAAATAACATGCGTTATTGCAACGCTGTCATTTAAAGCATAATCTTACTTGAGCATTGCATGTTTACAAACTCTTACGATAAGAATTATATTTGATTAACATATAATTCTCTTAATATATACCCAATATGTTGTAGTAATAAAATTTGCTACTCCCTCCGTTTCAACTTCTTTGATTCATTTTGAATTTTGACACTTTTAATTTTTTTAATTTTGACTGCAAATTAAAATATATAATCTTTAAATTTTTTGAAATACAATTTATATATTTAAAAATTAAATAAAAAGAATTACAAGATATAATAATTAATAATTTAAAATATTTAAAAGGCATATGACAGAATTCAGGTCAAATAAAAACTCATTTGACTCTGAAAGTTCGAACCACTTCAAATAAATGGGGATAGAAAGCGGTAAAAGCACGTGGAAATTGTTGCCTCGAAGTTTTGAAGTACTGAAAAATAATGCCTGAAAACACCACCACACGGTGTTTAATTTCTGACCATGAATGTAAAAACCGAATGCATGGATGACGTAGGAGCGGCTAGTTAATTGTTTTCGCAATTCAGAGCCAACAGAAAACTGTTAGTAGTTACTCTCTCAATAAGTGTCCAATTTACTTTTAACACATTTATTAAAAAAATACTAAATTTTATACAAAATTACCTAATATGATTAAACTACCCTTATTTAGTAAGTTAATTTGATGAGAGAGAAATTTTTTTGAGGGATATGCGTATAAGGGTAAAAGAATAAAAATAAATTGAATTTTTTCTTAATTAGTTAACTAGATACTTATTTTGGACCAAAATCAAAAAGTAAATTGAACACTTATTATGGATCGGAGAGTAATTGTTTTCGCAATTCAGAGCCAACAGAAAAGTGCTAGTCATGAACTGTCTATTTTTAATGACGACGAACAGTCAATGTGTTCGTTCACACCTTGATTTTCTACGGACTCACATGTGCTGCCATTGACACACTAAATTTTCTAATTAGTAAGTGGATTCACACCTTACTAATCATATAGTTATACTAATTGTTTTCAATGACCAATGTCAATGAATATGTCCATAGTCCATACCTACAGAAATGCTACTAGATTTCTAGACAGCGGCATTCTGGCATGTAACTTTAATCCAAAGGGATAATGCATCAAATTTTCTCTGAATAATTTGTCCTTAATATCATGTTAGATATTTAGATTTTGCAAATGTTCTAGGATTGTTGTACTTGTCTAAGGTGCATCTAATACAATCTCTTTTTCACCATCTCATTCTCCTCCTAATACTCATCCTATTGTTAAATGCTTAAAAATTATTTGACTTCCATTTTTAACTACTTTTAGTAATTTATTTGTTTCTATTCCACGAGGAAATTAAAGTGAAACTAGAGGGGATAAAACAAAATTTAAACTTACTGTAGAAAAACACTCATTGATATCGCTGGCTTATATTAATCATATTCCGGGGCGGCCTGATCACGCCCAACTATGCCTTATAAAAAGGACAATGCGGTCGTTGCAAATATAATCCGGTTTACAAGTCCG